>VTPC01002653.1:0-98043 GCA_011009095.1 Ignelater luminosus | reverse complement strand
AGCGGCAAACAATGCTGCATTCATGCTGCTGTATCACAATTAGATTTCAGTATGCTGTATAATTCGTACCACTATAAAATCAGAGGCGGCAAAACAATGCTGCATTATTACATTGCGCAACCCATCTGATGAATTTCAGTATACGTGTATAATTCGTACCATTATAAAATCGCAGTATAGAGCGGCAAACAATGCTGCATTATTACTTTACTGTATCTAATTAAATTTCAGTATACGTGTATAGTTCATTATACTATAAAGGAAATCGCAGTAGAAACGTGAAACAATGCTGCATTATTACTTTGCTGCATGCAATTAGATTTCAGTATACGTGTATAGTACCACTATAAAATCGCAGTGGAGCGGCAAACAATGCTGCATTATTACTTCTTTGTATCCTGCAATTAGATTTCAGTATACGTGTGTGTATAATTCGTACCACTATAAAATCGCAGTATAGGCGGCCAGTAATTGCTGCGTGTACTTTGCTAATATCATCTGAATTAGATTTCAGTATACGTGTATAATTCGTACCACTATAGAATCACCCGGTATAGAGCGGCAAACAATGCTGCATTATTACTTTGCTGTATACGCAATTGAATTTCAGTATACGTGTATAATTCGTACCATTATAAAATCACCGGTATAGAGCGGCAAACCGCATTATTACTTTCGCGTATACGGTAATTTCAGTATACGTGTATAGTTCGTACCACTATAATCGGTATGGAGCGGCAAACAATGCGTCGTACTTTGCTGTCTGATTGAATTTCCGGTATACGTGCCGCTGGTTCATTGCCACTATGAAATCACAGTATAGAGGCAGCAAACGTGCATTATTGCTGCTGTATCTGGTGAATTTCAGTATACGTGTATAGTTCATTGCCACTATAAAATCGCAGTGTAGGCGGCAGAAACAATGCTGCATTATTACTTGCTGCATCACAATTAGATTTCAGTATACGTGTATAGTTCGTACCACTATAAAATCGCAGTAGAGAGCGGCAAACAATGCTGCACATTATTGCTGCTGTATCACAATTGAATTTCCAGTGTGCGTGTATGTATGAATTCGTGCCACTAAAATCGCAATTATGGAGCGGCAAACAATGCTGCATTATTACATTTCAATATCAAATTAGATTTCAGTATACGTGTATAATTCGTACCATTATAAAATCGCGAGTAGAGGCAGCCAAACAATGCTTGCGTGGCTTGCTTTGCTGTATCACAATTAGATTTCGAGTACATGCGCGTATAATTCGTGCCACTATAAAATCGCAGTATAGGCGGCAGAAACAATGCTGCATTATTACATTATGTATCACAATTAGATTTCAGTATGCGTGTATAATTCGTACCATTATAAAATCGGTGTTATAGAGCGGCAAACAATGCTGCATTATTACTTTGCTGTATCACAATTAAATTTCAGTATACGACAATGCTGCATTATTGCTTTCTTTGTATCACAATTGAATTTCAGTATACGTGTAGTTCGGCACCACTTTATAGAATCGCCAGTGTAGGCGGCAAACAATGCTGCATTATTACTTTTTTTTCTGTATCTGTGGATTTCGGTATGTACGTGTATAGTTCGTACCTATAGTCGCGGTATGGAACTGGCAAAACAATGCTGCATTATTACTTTGCTCATCACAGTGGATTTCCGGTATACGTGTATTCGTACCACTGCCTGAATCGCCGGCCATAGAGCGGCAAACAATGCTGCATTATTACTTTGCTGTATCACAATTAGATTTCAGGTAGCCGTGTATAGTTCGGCGCCACTATAAAATCACCGGTAAAGGCGGCAAACAATGCTGCATTATTACTTTGCTGTATCACCAATTCGTTCAATTATACCGTGTATAGTTCGTACCATTATAAAATCGCAGTATAGAGGCAGCAAACAATGCTGCATTATTACTTTGCTGTATCCTGAATTAGATTTCAGTGGCAAATTGTATAATTCGTGCACTATAAAATGCAATTATGGAAGCGGCAAACAATGCTGCATTATTACATTGCTGTATCTGAATTAGATTTCAGTATACGTGTATAATTCATTTACCATTATAAAAGAATCGCGGTATGAGCGGCAAACAATGCTGCATTATTACTTTTATGTATCACAATTAAATTTCAGTATGCATTAATGGTTCGTACCATATAAAATCGCGGTAGAGCAGCAAAACAATGCTGCATTATTACTTTTCTTTCCATATCACAGAATTAAGATTTCCGAGTATACGTGCCATAGTTCATTACCACTATAAAGCGCAGTATAGAGCGGCAAACAATGTATTACTTTGCTGTATCACAATTGAATTTCCCAGGCGTGCGTGTTGTAATTCGTACCACTATAAAATCGCAGTATAGAGCGTAAACAATATACATTATTACATTGCTGTATCACAATTGAATTTCGGTATAAGTGTATAATTCATTGCCATTATAAAATCTTGAGTATAGAGCGATAATGCTGCATTATTACTGCTGTGTGTCACAATTAGAATTTCGGTATACGTGTATAGTTCGTACCACTATAAAATGGTAGAGGCAGCAAACAATGCTGCGGTATTACTTTACTGTATCTGAATTGAATTTCGGTATACATGTATGGTTCGTACCACTATAAAAGCGCAGTATGGAAGCGGCAAACAATGCGCATTATTACTTTAACGTATCACAATTAGATTTCGGTATGCGTGTATAGTTCGTACCATAAAATCGCGGTAAGGAAAGCGGTAAACAATGTGCATTTGTTGCTGTATCCACAATTAGATGAAGTATACGTGTATGGTTCGTACTATAAATCGCGGTATGGGAGGCGGCAAACAATTAACATTGTGCATTGCTGTATCACGAATTAGATTTCAGTATACCATAATTCGTACCATTATAAAATCGCAGTATAGAGCGGCAAACAATGCTGCATTATTACTTTATATTATCACAATTCAAATTTCGGTATACCGTGTATAGTTCGGCACCACTATAAAATCGCGAATAGAGCGGCAAACAATGCTGCATTATTACTTTGCTGTATCCGCAATTAGATTTCGGTATACGTGTATGGTTCGTACCACTATAAAGTAAGTGCCGACTGGCAAACAATGCTGCGTATTACTTTCACTGTATCACAATTGGAATTTCTAATTATACGTGTATGGTTTGTTACCACTATAAAATCGCAGTATAAGAGCGACGATATGCTGCATTATTGCTGCTGTATCACAATTAGATTTCAGTATACGTGTGTAGTTCGTACCACTATAAAATCGCAGTATAGAGCGGCAAAACAATGCTGCATTATTACTTGCAGTATCACCACCGGTATACCACGTGTATGGATTCATTACCACTATAAAATCACCAGTAAGAGCGGCAAACAAGCCGCACATTATTACTTTCGCCGTACAATTGGAATTTCAGTATACGTGTATAGTTCATTACCATTAAAAATCGCAATGAGTATAGAGCAGCAAACGTGCATTGTGCTGCTGTATCCCCAATTGAGTTTTCAAGTATGCGTGTATAATTCGTACCACTATAAAATCGCAGTATAGGCGGCAGTAATGCTGCATTATTACATTGCTGTATCACAATTGGATTTCGATATGCGTGTATAATTCGTACCATTATAAAATCGCAGTATAAGGAAAAGGCGGCAAAACAATGCTGCATTATTACTTTGCTGTATCTGAATTAAATTTCAGTATACGTGTATAGTTCGTACCACTATATAAAATCGCAGTAGAGAATGACAAACAATGCTGCATTATTACTTTTCTTTGTATCACAATTAGATTTCCCGGTATACGTGTATAGTTCGTGCACTATAAAGCGCAGTATAGAGCGGCAAAACAATGCTGCATTATTACTTTGCTGTATCACAATTGAATTTCCAGTGACCGTGTATAATTCGTACCACTATAAAATCGCAGTATAGGCGGCAAAACAATGCTGCATTATTGCTATGTATCACAATTAGATTTCGGTATACGTGTGTATAATTCGTACATTATAAAATCGCAGTATAGAGGCAGCAAACAATGCTGCATTATCACTGCTGTATCACAATTAAATTTCCAGTATAGAGTGTATAGTTCGTACCACTATAGAATCCTGGTATAGAGCGGCAAATGTGCTGCATTGTGCTGCTGTATCTGAATTAGATTTCGGTATATACGTGTATAGTTCACCATATAAAATCGCAGTATAGAGCGGCAAACAATGCTGCATTATTACTTTGCTGTATCACAGTGGAATTTCGGTCATACCGTGTATAGTTCGTACCACTATAAAATCGCAGTATAGAGCGGCAAACAATGCTGCATTATTACTTTAGCTGTATCACAATAATTAAATTTCGAGTATAGGTGTATAGTTCGTACCACTATAAAATCGCAATAGAGCAGCAAACAATGCTGCATTATTACATTGCTGTATCGCAATTAGATTTCAGTATACGTGTATAATTGTTACCATTATAAAAGTCACGGTGAGCAGAAACAAATACTGCATTATTATTACTTTGCTGTATCACCAATTAAATTTCAGTATACGTGTAGTTCATTACCACTATAAAATCGCAGTAGAGAGCGGCAAACAATGCTGCATTATTACTTTGCTGTATCACAGTGAATTTCAGTATACGTGTATAGTTCGTACCACTATAAGAAAGCGCAGTATAGAGCGGCAAACAATGCTGCATTATTACTTTGCTGTATCACAATTAGATTTTCAGTATACGTGTATAGTTTGTTCACTATAAAATGGTAGAGGCGTAAACAATGCTGCATTATTACTTGCTACAACCATCACAATTGAATTTCGGTATGCGTGTATAGTTCGTACCACTATAAAATCGCGGTATAGAGCGGCAAAACAATGCTGCATTATTACGCGCTATCACAATTAGATTTCAGTATACGATGTATAATTCATTACCATTATAAAATCGCAGTATGAGCGGCAAACAATGCTGCATTATTACTTTCTTAATACATTAAATTTCAGTATACGTGTATAAGTTCGTACCACTATAAAATCGCAGTATAGAGCGAAGCAAACAATGTACATTATTGTACTGTATCTAATTAGATTTTACAGTATGCATTAATAGTTGTACCATAAAATCACTTACAGTGTAAGAGCGGCAAACAATGCTGCATTATTACTTTGCTGTATCACAATTGAATTCCAGTATACGATATTATAGTTCGTACCACTATAAAATCGCAGTATAGGCAACAAACATTACTTTGCTGTATCTGGTGAACAGGTATACGTTAATATAGTTCATTACCACTAAAATCGCAGTATAGAGCGGCAAACAATGCTGCATTATTACTTTGCTGTATACAATGGAATTTCAGTATAGAGTATTTATAGTTCGTTACCACTATAAAGTCACTTATGATAAGAGCGGCAAACAATGCTGCATTATTGCTGCTGTATCACAATTAGATTTCGGTGGCGTGTATGGATTCATTACCATTATGAAATCGCGGTATAGAGCGGCAAACAATGCTGCATTATTGCTGCTGTATGCGATTAAGTTTCAGTATGCGTGTATAATTTCGTACCACTATAGTCGCGGTATGGAGCGGCAAACAATGCTGCATTATTACGTGCTATCTGAATGGAATTTCGGTATGCGTGTATAATTCGTACCATTATAAAATCGCAATAGAGCGGCAGAAACAATGCTGCATTATTACTGCTGTATCACAATTAGAATTTGTATACGTGTACAAGTTCATTACCACTATAGAAATCGCAGTAGAGGCAGCAAACAATGCGCATTATTACTTTGCTGTATCACAATTAGATTTCAGTATACGTGTATAGTTCGTACTATAAGCGCAAGTATAGAGCGGCAAACAATGCTGCGTATTGCTGCTGTATCACAATTAGATTTCAGTATGCGTGTATAATAATTCGTACCACTATAAAATCGCAGTATAGGCGGCAAACAATGCTGCATTATTACTTTGCTTTATTGTCTGAATTAGATTTCGGTATACGTGTATAATTCGGCGCATTGCTCCAAAATCCGCGGTATATAGGCGGCAAACAATGCTGCATTATTACTTTGCTGTATCACGAATTAGATTTCAGTATACGTTAGTTCATTGCCGCTATAAAATCGCAGTGTAGAGCGGCGGCAAGCAATGCTGCATTATTACTGCTGTATCACAATTGGATTTCAGTATGCGTGTATGATTCGTACCACTGCTTGAAATCGCGGTATGGAGCGGCAAACAATGCTGCATTATTACTTTGCTGTATCTGGTGGATTTCAGTATACGGTGTATAGTTCGTACCACTATAAAATCGCGGTAAAGGCGGCAGTAATGCTGCATTATTACTTTGCTGTGTATCACAATTAGATTTCGGTATGCGTGTATGGTTCGTGCC
Organism: Ignelater luminosus; assembly: GCA_011009095.1. Lineage (NCBI taxonomy): Eukaryota > Metazoa > Arthropoda > Insecta > Coleoptera > Elateridae > Ignelater > Ignelater luminosus. The sequence goes on along the minus strand of VTPC01002653.1, from coordinate 91,611 downwards.
ATTATAAAATCGCAGTATAGAGCGGCAAACAATGCTGCATTATTACTTTGCTGCTGTATCCTACAATTAGATTTCAGTATGCGTGTATAATTCGTACCACTATAAAAATCGCAGTATAGAGCGGCAAACAATGCTGCATTATTACATTGCTGTATCACAATTAGATTTCAATTATGCAGTGTGTGTTCGTACCATTATAAAATCACCGGTATAGAGCGGCAAAACAATGCTGCATTATTGCTGCTGTATCACATTCTAAATTTCAGTATACGTGTATAGTTCGTACCACTATAAAATCGCAGTGAGCGGCAAACAATGCATTATTACTTTCTGTATACAATTATTAGATTTCAGTATACGTGTATAGTTCGTACCACTATAAAGCGCGGTATAGAGCGGCAAACTTTAGCAATGCGTATTACTTTGCTGTATCACAATTGATTTCGAGTTATGCGTGTATAATTCGTACCATATAAAATCCGCGTATAGAGCGACAAACAATGCTGCATTATTACTTTGCTGTCCTGATTTCAGTATACGTGTATAATTCGTACCGTATAAAATCATAGTACTCGAGGCAGCAAAGCAATGCTGCGTATCACTTTGCTGTATCACAATTAAAATTTCAGTAAATTAATATAGTTCCATTACCACTATAAATCGCGAAGTATAGAGCGGCAAACAATGCTGCGTATTGCTGCTGTATCTGATTAGATTTCGGTATACGTGTATGGTTCGTACCACTATAAAATCGCCCGGTATAGGCGGCAAACAATGTGCCGCATTATTACTTTGCTGTATCACAGTGGAATTTCGGTATACGTGTATAGTTCGTGCCACTATAAATCGCGGTATAGAGCAGCAGGCAATGCTGCATTATTACTTTGCTGTATCACAATTAAATTTCAGTATAAATTAATATAGTTCGTACCACTATAAAATCGCAGTATAGAGCGGCAAACAATGCTGCATTATTACTTTGTATCCTGGTGGACAGTATGCGTGTATAGTTCGTACCATATAAAATCACTTGAGTATAGAGCAGCAAACAATGCTGCATTATTACTTTGCTGTATCACAGTGGAATTTCCAGTATGCATTGTTATGGTTGTTACCACTATATAAAATCGCAGTATAGAGCGGCAAACAAATGCACCACATTAATACTTTACTGTATCCTGTAATTAGGTTTCCGGTATACGTGTATAGTTCGTACCACTATAAGCCTGGTATGGGCGGCAAGGCAATGCTGCATTATTACTTTGCTGTATCTGAATTAGTTCGGTATACGTGTATGGTTCGTACCCTATAAAATCGCAGTATGGGCGGCAAACAATGCTGCATTATTGCCTGCTGTATCCTGCAATTAGATTTCCGGTATGCGTGTATAATTCGTACCACTATAAAATCGCGGTATAGAGGCGGCAAAACAGTGCTGCATTATTACATTGCTGTATCTGGTCAGATTTCCAGTATACGTGTATAATTCGTACCATTATAAAATCGCAGTGCCGACGGCAAACAATGCCATTATTGCTTTGCTGTATCACAATTAAATTTCAGTATGCGTGTATGGTTCGTACCACTATAAAATCGCAGTATAGAGCGGCAAACAATGCTGCATTATTGCTGCTGTATCACAATTAGATTTCAGTATACGTGTATGGATTCGTACCACTCTATAAAATCGCAGTATAGGGCGGCAAACAATGCTGCGTATTATTATTGCTTTGCTATCACAATTAGATTTTCAGTATACGTGTATAGTTCGTACACTTTATAAAATCGCGGTATAGAGCGGCAAACAATGCTGCATTATTGCTGCTATATCACAATTAGATTTCCAGTATGCGTGTATAGTTCAACCTATAAAAGCGCAGTATAGACGGCAAACAATGCTGCATTATAACTTTTGCGCATATCACAATTAGATTTCAGTATAGAGTGTATAGTTCGTACTGCTATAAAATCACAGTATAGAACGGCAAACAATGCTGCATTATTACTGCTGTATCACAAAATTGAATTTCAGTATGCGTGTATAATTCATTTACCACTATAAAATCGCGGTATAGAGCAGCAAACAATGCATTATTGCATTGCTGTATCACAATTGAATTTCAGTATACGTGTATGAATTGTACCATTATAAAATCGCAGTATAGGCAGCAAACAATGCCATTATTACTTTGCTGTATCACAATTAAATTTCAGTATACCGTATATAGTTCGTGCCACTATAAAATCGCGGTATAGAGCGGCAAAACAATGCGTATTGCGCTGCTATCACCAGTTAGATTTCCGGTATACCACGTGTATGGTTCGTACCTTGAAATCGCAGTATAGGCGGCAAAACAATGCTGCATTATTGCTGCTGTATCACAATTAGATTTCCGGTATACGTGTATGGTTCGTACCGCTATAAATCGCGGTGTAGGGCGGCAAACAATGCTGCATTATTGCTACTGTGTCACAATTAGATTTCAGTATACGTATAGTTCGTACCTATAAAAATCAGTATAGAGTGACAAACAATGCTGCATTATTACTGCTGTCACAATTGGAATTTCAATTAGCCAGTGCTGGATTTGTACCACTATAAATCAATTATAGAGCGGCAAGCAATGCATTATTGCACTGCTGTATCACAATTAGATTTCAGTATACGTGTATAGTTCGGTACCATATAAAAGCGCGGTATAGAGCGGCAAACAATGCTGCATTATTACTTTGCTGTATCACAGTGGAATTTCCGGTATACGTGTATAGTTCATTACCACTATAAAATCGCGGTATAGAGCGGCAAACAATGCCGTTGTTACCGCTTTTGCTGTATCACAATTGAATTTCAGTATGCGTGTATAATTCGTACCACTATAAAATCGCAGTATAGAGCGGCAAACAATGCTGCATTATTACATTGCTGTATCACAATTAGATTTTCCGGTAACCGTGTATAATTCGTACCATTGTAAAATCGCGATTATAGAGCGTAAACAATGCTGCATTATTGCTGCTGTGTATCATTAAAATTTCCGGTATACGTGTACATGGTTCGTACCACTATAAAATCGCGGTATAGAGCGGCAAACAATGCTGCATTATTACTTTCTTGTATCCTGGTGATTTCGGTATACGTGCCTAGTTCGTACCACTATAAAATCTCACTCCCGCGGTATAGAGCGGCAACAATGCCTGCATTATTACTTTGCTGTATCTGATTAGACAGGCGCCGTGTATAGTTCATTTTCTATAAATCGGTGTAGAGCGGCAAACAATGCTGCATTATTGCTGCTGTATCAAAGTGGAATTTCAGTATACGTGTATAGTTCGTACCACTATAAAATCGCAATTGTTATAGAGCGGCAAACAATGCTGCATTATTACTTTGCTGTGTATACAATTAGATTTCATTATGCGTGTATAATTCGTACCACTATAAAATCACTTGGTATAGACTGGCAAACAATGCCATTATTACATTGCTATCACAATTAGATTTCAGTATACGTGTAGGTGATACCATTATAAAATCGCAGTATAGAGCGGCAAACAATGCTGCATTATTACTTTGCTGTATCTGAATTAAATTTCAGTATACGTGTATAGTTCGTACCATATAAAATCGCAGTAGAGCGGCAAACAGTAACGTTATTACTTTGCTGTATCTAATTAGATTTCAGTATACGTGTATAGTTCGTACCACTATAAAATCGCAGTATAGAGCGGCAAACAATGCTGCATTATTACTTTGCTGTATCACAATTAGATTTGAGTATACGTGTATAGTTCGTACCATAATTTTTTTATCAGTTACTATATTCTTGCATATTTTATTCATTTCTTTAAATTATTATTTATTACACTATTGATTTTTACTTTTCAGTAAAAATAGTTTAACATAAATGAATTTGTTCTTGTTCTATAACATTTAAGGTTTTTAATGTTATCAATTATCATACTTAACTAAATTAAATTAGATATTTAGAAATACCATAGTATTATGTAAGAAATTTATTAATTTGTCTTACTAATTATTTAAATGATTATTTATTAGTTTGATATCTAGAAGCATCTTTATTTTATATTTTTAATCTTCCTTGTATTTTTTGATTGATATTATTACTGCAACCGCGCTTCACCCCAATGTCGCAGAATTGTTTGCAATTCATTTAATCTATGGTTATTAATTACTACTGATAACAATATTATATTGTTATTCAGCCTTGTTAATGATTATTATTTTCCACTCATCTGAATTTAAAAATAGTCATTACGCGAGTTTTAATTATTGAAAATTAATAAAACTAATTAATAATTGATCTTGTTTTATTAACGTTAAATTTTACACAAATGCGAAGTTACACCCTAGCTTGCTTGAAAACAACTCCACTGAAAATCGTCATACAAACAGTTTAATTTTTACAAAAAGATGACTTCACTTACATAGTGTAATATTTTGTTAGAAAACATGAGTTATTCGTATGATTGCAGAAATGCAAGCTTGTAAAGTCAGCTTCTTGGAGGTTTCGTGACAATTTTATAATTATATGACAAAATTATTTTAACATCTCTTGTTAACAGGAAAATAGGTGTCATGTATGAAGACCTTCTGTGAGAAAGCAAGCGAAACTAAATATTAATTAATAATTCAAGTAAATAATAATCGAATATCATAATTCGCGCGAGTGAAATATGACTATTAGAGAAAAACAAATTCAAGGGTGTTAAATGACGGGCTAATTATTTAACAGTATTTTTAGTAGATAAATAGTATTGTAACGAGTCATCCCTTGAATACACTAGAGAGGTGTCGAACAGTCGTTGTTGGTCGAATGTGCCGGAGAGATCTCGCACTGTCCAGAGTTTCTGACCGTCGAATGTGCGAGAAAAGACGCGAGCCTTCTGGACTCATCAAGAGCAACGAGGAAACGTATATAAGCGGTAGCATGAATAGAGTTAGTGGAGTTCTGCAGCAATAACCGCGTGTAGTTACGAACAAAATAAATGTAATCAGTGATAAATAAATTATTCTCTACATAAATAAATAAATAAGTTAGTGTAAATAAATACTGGAAATAAATTGTAATAAACTAAATAAAAATAAATAAAACGTTTTTGTCAAAACGTAACAGTATTAATTACTATACTATACATGAATATATGCAGTTACGGTGTCTTAAAGCAAATTCGTATGTAACCAATGTAAGTAATCAAGTCATTCATGTTTTTTGCTTTTTGGTGCGCCACTGCCCAAGGCGTCCGTCAGTCAGAGATAGTTTGCAAATGAAATTTTCAAACTACAATATTTGTTCATCAATGTCTTCGCTGTAATATCTTAAAAAGAATGAAATACTGGAATTTGTCACTTCTTGGGCATGTGAGTTAACAGTTTTTATATACAAGATATTACATATTGTCTTGGCAAACGAATTAGTGGGACTGTTTTATATAAATTTTTTATAAATTCCATAGGTAGCGTAATTTTCTAGATTTACTAATTTTTTTCGTGATTCATTTAAGAAATAAACAGTTACGTATTTAAAAGCTCAATTTTAAACTCCCTCGCCCTTCTGCTACAGTTGTGCTATAAACTCATTAGTAGAGCAGATACTTGTTCTAAAACAAGATGCCCCAAATTTGCACCCTTTCCGCGACAGGGGTATTCTTGAACAAAAAAAGTAATAGTCCGCCTACAAAATTGCCCAGACTTTAACACTGAAAGAGCTGAAAGACGATCGATTTGTTTGAAAACTGGTGGTACTTTTCCTTTCAACGTACCACTTGAAATGGTACACCGTCAGGCTTCGCCCTTTATTAACCATAACAGAGTACACAGACTCTGTTACCTTTCTTAGGGGAACTAAACACGAAGAAGGCTTGGGCTTCATTTTCTTTCTAGGAATCGGCCATGGTGTTTCCAAAAGACTTAGCGGCAACTAATTACTTTCATATTTTCTAGAAAAGGAGTATCGCCAGTAGCTCTAATCCCCTCGAACGATGGTCAGCAACGCTGTAGGAAGACATTTGCGACCCAACCATAACGAGGAAAGATGAACAACTAAGAAAAACGTCACGTTAAGCATGGGGATCTCAGAAACGGTAACAGATAGAGATTCGGTTAAAGCAGAGAAATTGTTCAATACATTAAGGCCAATTAAGATCTACCACCAAAGTTTAAAAAAACGTATTTGTTTAAGCGCCACAGAGGAAAGTTCGAATTTCTTCATTTTTTCCATTTCTTTGTAACTTTTTTATTTGAAGAAATGGGTCAGAAATTCTTTGACATCTTCAAAGTACTTTTGTATGTAGATTGCTAATAGACCATCAGATGTTCGATTATACTGTTTAATATTGGCGATATAACCTAAAATTGTATTTTTTTTTAATGCACGTCCTAGAAAGCCGTAACATCAATAGAAAGTGCCCTAGTGTAGAGGCTGCTTAGTAAGCTTGCGAACTATAACTTTGTCATTGCGGTATTGAAGAAAAAAAAGACAATCGTCGTGACTTCTATTAGAAATATAAAGAACTAGTTTGAGGGTGATCATCGGATGATTACACTGTTGCCGCAACAGTAAAATATGTCCTTAGCGGCAATCATAAATGTTTTAAATCTCCAAATTTAAGATTGTTAGATGCCGAAGAGATTGGTTTCAAGGTAAATGCTATTATCACAGATATGAGCTCTACTAACTAAGCCGTGTGAAAAAATCTGAAATTTTAGTGGAATTTTATTCGAAGTTCATCCAGTGATTTTATTTTAATATATTTTTTAGCAGACGTGTCACATCTGTTCAAAAACACTCTGTAGTGCTAAATATTTGCAGAATCTGTAGAAAACGCATTTGTGGACATGAAGCACATCCATAATTTAGCAATCAGTCAGGGGAATAACGATTTAAATCTTTTTACTAAATTGTGAAGAAGCTTTTTGGAGTCAGCTCACTTCAGCAGAATGAATCTTAAATGGTGAACCTACTCTATGTAGGTTGATTGACTTTTTGACCTTAAGATGTTGTTATAAATCGAAAACGACAAAACCGGTCGCCCTGTAAGTAATAAAATTGTGTAGGAAACGCAGCTGTTTTCGAAAACATTATTTCGTAAAAAATCTTTGCCTTTTTTGAAGACTTTGAAAATCTTAGATAATCTGATTTTAATTTTAAAAATGATCTTTTTAGGCTGCAAGCGACGGGTTTGCTTGTTCAAAATATTAAAATCAGAAATTACTTAGTTTCTGATTTTTATTTGACTTTCCAAAAAGCTGCTAGTGTATGTTTTTTGTATTTCCAGATAGATGCCCATACCCAACAAAAAATCTCATATAGGACATTACTGGAAACGACATGTCGGTTAGCTCAAAGCTTTCAAAAATGTGGATACAAGCAAAACGATGTAATTTCCATATGCAGTGAAAACAATTTAAATTTTCTTTGTCCTGCTATTGCTGCGATGTATCTTGGTATCATAACAGCGCCATTAAATGAAGATTATATGGAAGGTAAAAACACTGTGTTGATAAACCTAACCAGTTTTTGTAGTTTGTAACATATCTTACCATTGCAGAAGAACTCCATAATTCTTTAAATATATCAAAACCTCAATTAATCTTTTGTTCAAAGAAGACTTTACCTAAAATGCAAAAAATGAAACAGAAATATGCTTTTATAAAAACACTTATAGTTTTGGACGCTGATGAAGATATCGGTAGTAATGAAAGTCTTTCAAACTTCATTCTACGTAATTCAGATGCGAGTTACAAAAATTTCAGACCTTTAGATTTTGACCCTAAAGAACAAGTGCTAGCTGTATTGTGTTCCTCAGGTACGACTGGATTGCCAAAAGGAGTTATGATAACACATGCAAATATAGCCGTTAGATTTGCTCACACTAGGTAACCTTTTTAGAAATATTATAATTACAATAAAAACTGTCTCCAAATAATAATAATTATAAAAGAAAATGAGTATTTTAGGGATCCAAAAGCTGCTATGCAAGCTACACCAGGAATAACAGTTCTATCATTTATGCCATTCTTTCATGCATTTGGATTTGTCACAACTTTAGGGTGCTTTTTAATGGGTCTTCGTGTAATTATATTAAAAAGATTTGAACCAGAGCTATTCTTAAAATCAATTCAAGATTACGAAGTTTGCAGTATGATGATCGTTCCATCTGTTATACTGCTTTTAGCAAAGAGTCCGCTAGTAGGCAAATATGATTTATCAAGTTTGAAAGAAGTTGGTTGCGGTGCTGCACCGTTAGGTAAAGAAGTTGTTGATGCAGCTGTTAAACGGTACTACATTGCAAAAGAAATCAAGCAATTATACTTAAAATAAACGGTTTTGTAGCTTGAATTTAGAAGGTCTCCGTCAGGGTTACGGTTTAACAGAAGCCACTTTAGCTCTAACATTTACTGGCAACAATGAATTTAAATCGGGGTCATCTGGACAGCTCGTTCCATTTACTTCTGCGAAAGTTATTGATGAGACTGGAAAACCTCTAGGGCCAGATGTGGTTGGAGAATTATGTTTTAAAGGTGGTTTAATAATGAAGGGATATATGGGAAATACAAAAGCTACTAAAGAAACTATTGACGAAAAGGGATGGCTTCATACAGGGGATTTAGGATATTACGATAAAGAAGGTCATTTTTATATAATAGGTCGGCTCAAAGAGCTCATAAAGTACAAAGGATTTCAGGTGAGCTGATATCTCAATAGTTATCTTTATTTAAATTAACAGTATCAAATTTAGGTACCACCAGCGGAACTGGAGGCATTGTTATTAACCCATCCTTGTATTAAAGATGCTGCCGTTATTGGTATCCCAGATGAAGTAGCTGGAGAACTTCCTGCTGCATTTATAGTTAAACAACCTGGAAAACAAGTTACAGAAAAGGAAGTGTATGATTATGTTGCAGGTAGTTTTAGATATTTAAGGTGTAAATATAAAACGAGTTTACGAAATGTTTTGTGTAGGTCGAATCTCATCTCCAAAACATTTGCGTGGTGGGGTCCGATTTATCGAGGAAATACCTAAAAGTGCTACTAACAAAATCAAAAGAGAAGTGCTGAGGGATTTAGCTATAAAGCTGAAATCTAAACTTTAAATTTTCGGAAAAATTGCCAACTGTGGATATGTGTAAACAAACACTACATGTTTATAGTTAAGCAATTAAGTTATTTTTAGTCTTCTAGATAGATATCAGTTAAGGTCTAGAGTTCATTAGATAATGCAGTTGCTGTATCATCATTTTTGAACATTTTTTACTAAGCTTGTTTTCATTTTTCTTGTTCTGACTAAGTAAATATAAAAATATTGTGCTTAAATGATAAATCAATTATCTAACAGTGTTTGTATAAAAATTTTTTCTGGAGTTTGTTTATTATCTACATACGTCTGATAGGCTCAAGCATAATAATGCGAGCCGCCAAAATGAATTTGTTTATGAAGATATCCTACACGACTGACACCAGTATAACCAGTAGTATAATTATTTGTAATTATAATTACATTAGCATTCATTGCCGTTTAAAAGCATGAGTGATCAAAACTGTATAAATATTACTATAATAAATTTTGGTAGTTCTAAATTGATAAAACGGTCGTGTATACCTTTCGCTAACACTTGACATGGTTGTAATATCTACAATATCACAAGCTTCTTTCTTCGCTGGTATTTTTTTATATGATGCAGTCATTATTTATTTTTTATTTGTCTAGATATAAGGACTTTTAATTCAAAAAGCTAAACTGCTTGTTACAGTTTTAATATGCAGTGAAATACCGGATGCCTATAAAAATGCGTCTTGTTTAACAGTTAATAACCTCTGTCAGCTAATAGGTATTGCTCTTGAACTTTGGTCACTTAGAGCAATAAAAAATAATAGTTTAGAAAGAAAATTATTTATTGATAAAAACAATCGAACAGCTGAATACTCAAAATGAGCAACAAAAAAATACTTTTTTAAAAGAAGATTTTATGAGCGTAATAACTCTTAGCTGTAAATGTTTTTGATTGACGCGCCATTGGTAACACTCCTTAATCTGGATCTAAACTGTAGGATACATTTTCTAATTACATCTTAGGGTATTTCTGGCTACATCTTTTTGATTCTGTCACGGAATTGCTCCAAATTTTTAAAAGATTCTTGACGACCTTTATAAACGTTTTCTTGGAGAGCGTTCCTTGTAATACAGTAACCTAAGGCGTTGGCAATTTTATTTGCCCTAGCAAAGAACATTTTCTTCTAGAAAAACAACTGTTAGAACATTCATTTGTTTTAAGAGCAGCCTACTACTAAAAATTTCATGGTTTACTGCGGAAAATTTGTTATCAAATCTGAAAATATCTAACTAGCCCAGGAAGAATAGACACTCACCATCATGATAATTTGTTACAGGCGAATATCTCAAAAACGGTGAACTTTTCGACAAATTCCGAGATGACAAATTGCTACAAAAAATCTATTGACTCTTTTTTGTAGAAGTAACCGTACACGATGTTGACAAAGAATCGCGAGTGTCATACTAGTGACTATATGCACTCTGTTTCGGACCACCATAGAGGTCGAGTACCAAATGCGTTTTTGTAATCACGTGGTATCCTCAGTAGGTCTAATCCAAGGTTTCTGAGCTTGACAGCGACAAGTAATTCATGGTGACATGGTGAAATGAATAATAAATATTTATTCAATTAACAAAAGTTGGATGAATTGATTTCCTGATCTTCCGACACTGATTCTTCAGTCTCCAAAGATTGAGCCAAAAATTTCCTTTTCATTAACATCAAGTGTAATAGCATTCGAGCATGATTGACCATGACAGTGATTATTGAACAATTAAATCCTGCTTTCTGGCGTTCACAATGGGAACGACAGTTTTTACTGCAATTACAAAAAATTGAATTTAAAAGTATATTAGGAGCAGGCTGGAGCAAAGTTATAATTGGCTCCAAAAGATGATCTTTTAATCTCCGTCCCCAATTTGTAGGGTCAATCTCATCATTTCCAAGCCATATTTGAACTTGGTAATACACCCGATAAATGTGTTGTTGAGCAGCAGCAGATGTTGGAAGAAGAGATAGTTCTACAGCTTTATTGACCTTTGTAGATTTAAAAAATTTAAATATCTAATAACATCGACCTGGTTTTTGGATGTTCCATAAATAGTCAGAAGAGAACGTAGGAAATTATTAAAAATATCATTAGGAGTGCTCTTGGCCGCTGCAAAGACTTGAGCGTATTTATGAAGATCATCACTCTTTTCAAAAAATCTGAAAGTCTTTAATTTGTCTTTCTTGTAAAGTTACATATTAAACTATTTTTGTAGCAAATTATCTTTTCTACAAATCTTCGAGATATTCGCAAAAACTTGTTTTTGCGACCTTTAACCCTTCGTAATTAACCCAACGAAGCGATCAACGAATCGATTGGGAACTGTATCATATTATTAAGAAGCCCAAATATCAATGTGTATATAGAAATTTAGCCTGTCACAAATTTTCTCGAACTTCTGATATTTTTATGTCTAATCTTCCTGGATTACGTGGTTGTTTTTTATTATTAAGAAGTGAAACTTTATGAAAACGTTTTTAGATCCTTTGACTAAACAACTGTAAATTTCTTACTCCTACCTTTATCACAAGTAAAGATATTGTAACGGGACCTTGCGTTACAGACTGAATACTTACATAACTAGGAGCAAGTCCTAGGCCAGCTAGCTCGAAGGTTGCCTTAGGTGAAGGTTCAGTTATACACGCAATAAAACAACAGAAATAATTTTACGACAGTATATTGATAATAAAATAAAGAAAATAAATGAACTAGTCAAAAAGAGCACAAGGTTCTTATATTTTACTGATACACTGAAACAATTGAGGAAAAAAATTATGCAAGACAAAATTAATTAGGTCTAAATTTATTGCATTAAATAGATGCAATCTTGTAACTTTAAATTTTTATAAAGATTTAACATACATTTTCTTTAACAATAAAAATGTTTATCATACAGCCAGTTCTATACAATAAAGAATTGAAAAACTTTTATCAAATGACCTTTAACAATGCAAAGTTATTAGAAAAATAAATCAAATACGAAGTTTTTAAGTTAACTATAAAACGTAATTTCTTATTTACAGTTTTAATAAATTAAAAGATACCACACAGTAGCTTAAATTCAAACCCCCTTAAATTTAGTAGCAAAAAAAATTATTAAACAACCCCAATTAAATGAACACCAAAAAAATCTATAAATACTTAAGAAACGAGATTGAAATTTAAGAATATCATTAAACACTCACCATAAAATTTAATCCTGGAGTCGAGTAGTACTACTGGACACCCATGCCTAAAATCTTAATTCAAAACAACAAGAAGAAAAAAAATTCAACAACGCTTCAGTAAAATCAAACCAATTTAACTAAGATAATTAATTTTTTAAACATGAAACTTTTCTTTAAACAGCAAGATAAAGTTTTAAAATTTAAAGGAATAACGGTTTTATTGTTAACTTCATTAAAGTTTTCCTTATGTGATAACCCGGCAAAAAAATATTTATTTGTTCAATACAAATTTTATATGAATTCAAAAATTAATAACAAACTGATATATTCGCAACCCCCCCCTTTAGAAAGTTGTGAACGTGGAAACGATCCCCAATCAGACGTCGATCCAGAATCGGAAATCTTGGTCTCCTCCAAAGGTTTTCCCAGCGTAAGGGAAGTCCAGGTCTGGAGCCAGCAGGTAATAAGTTGGATTACTCCACAGAAATAAAGAAATGACCCCGCAGGAACCCGTGACTTTTCCAAGGAATTTAAATTTTTAGAATTTTCCTCAAAGGCTTCCGTAGGGGTTCTTCCATAAAAAGAAAAGACTAAATAAAGAAACCCAAAAATGCATGAGCAAGAGAACAACAGCAAAAAAAGGTTATCCTTACCCTAAGATTTAGGCCTTTTTTTTAACATACACTCGCGGTAAGGGTTTAAACGCGAGGACACTACACAGCTCTGCCTTTTACCTTGCGAGCCCGTCGATTTCTCCTCTGTGGAAATCATTTCCCTCCAGACCAACAATCCAAGATACAAATGTATTTAAATTTAAGAAAGTTATACCCAGCGTCTCACTATCAGAATTAAAATTAATTAAAAAGGAAAATTTTAACTCGAGATGAAATAGTAAGTAAACGGAAATTAACGGGAAATTGTGCCCCCGCAACTCAAAGTACAATAACAATAATGATGTAACAGATAAAGAGACTGTTACAAAACAAAACAAGACGCATTCTTCTATAACCACCCGGTATAGCTATTTTCATAACCTACCCACTGTACGGTATAGTTACGTATAATTACGTTTGCCTATTCCTTTCAAATGAGGTACCATAACGTGAATAAACAGTGCATTACTTACCAATTATATGACAAGATTTGTTTGCATTGTGCAATTATAAGTAGATGAGTGATTAGAATAAAATGCAAGTTAAGGGACACGCAGATACAAGATAATTTTTCCTGGTGATAAGCTTTTGTTATTACAGCACCCTCACAATGGAAAAATGAGCGCGTTTACGCAGGAAGTATGGCTAATGTTCCGACAGTTAGAACTGCTGTTGATAGATTTTAGAACGTTTCAGTTGCGATGGTAAGTGTGGGCAGTCGTTTGCAGAAGATTTATTGAGAAGTACGTGAAAATCAATTCAGACCTATTATTTAAATGTCTCAACCGACCGTTTGTTTTCAAATGCAAAATAGTTGTATTATGATAAAAAATTGTGCCATCAAGAAAGTTTAACATCCGTACATAAAAAGAACAAGGTTTAGAGTTTGTGGAGAAATAATTCACCTGACTTTGTTAGTGTTAAAGAATGGCCACTTCCTTCGTTCATCTAAGGCTTTTAAATTTTTAAATTCTAAGCAAAGTAGGAGACTCAAGAAATGCGAATGTGGGCAAATCTAAAAAAGTTATTACAGAAATATAAGACGAAATTTAGTATGACGTATGAGGAGAGTTGAACCAAATTGTAATATTTTTTAGAACAAGTGCAATGTATTCTAGAAAGTTTTATTTCTATATCAATTCTTGCCGTTTATAGGTATTTGAGATATTAGATACCTACGACAGTTATTCTTTTACACCATTTACGAGGGCGGTTCAATAAGTACCCGTGTTAGAAATGAAGACACAATTTTTTTCAAAATTTTTTTTTATTTTTCAACATAGTCTCCTTTTAGAAATATACACTTCTCCCAACGTTCCTGCCATTTTTTTAACCCCTCCAAAAAATAGGATTTGTCGAACTCTCCAAAATACGCCTCTATCTCGGCGATGACTTCCTCGTTTGAGCTAAATTTTTTTCCCGCGAGCCATTTCTTCATGTTAGGAAACAAGAAAAAGTCGCAGGGAGCCAGATCGGGTGAATACGGGGGGTGCGGCAGCAATTCATAACGCAATTCATGCAGTTTGGCGGCGACAACTCCGGATGAATGTGCTGGTGCGTTATCGTGGTGAAACAGCACCTTCTTTTTCGCCAAATGCGGCCGTGTCTCCTTCAATTTTTTGTCGAAGCTGTCTAATAACTCACTGCAGTATTGTCCAGTGATCGTTCTTCCTTTTTCTAAAAAATCCATGAGGATGACGCCGTTCGCATCCCAAAAAAATCGTCGCCATGGCCTTTCCGGCCGATGGAACCATCTTCGCCTTCTTTGGAGCAGATTCACCGGGAGAAATCCATTGTTGTGATTGTTGCTTAGTTTCTGGTGTGTAATGATGAATCCAGGTTTCATCAACGGTGACAACTCGACGCAAAAACTCCTTCGGATTTCGTTTAAATTGCTCCAAACACTGCTTCGAAGTTAACAGCCGCATCCGCGTATTGTCCACCGTTAGCAATCGCGGCGCCCATCGCGCCGACAATTTTTTCATCGCCAACTTATCATGTAAAATATTAATTGCCGTTCCGGTCGACACACCTACCGCCTCTGCTACTTCACGCACTTTCGTTCGTCGATCAGCGAGAATCATGTCGTGGACTTTTTGAATGATTTCCTCGGTAACCACGTCTGCCGGGCGTCCTGGTCGCTCCTCATCAAAAACGGATGTTCGCGCACGTTTAAATTCGTTGAACCAATATCTAACTGTGGTCATAGATGGCGAAGTGTCCCCATAAACAGCATCCAACTTTGCTTTTATCTCCTCGCATTTTTTCCCATCCAAAAACAGAAAGCGAATTACCAAACGATACTGCTCTTTTTCCATCTTAGCTAAAATCACGAAACACGTCTTACTCAAATGGCTGTCAAATCCAAACTAACCTGTCAATCAGTCTGCAATTTGTTATACCGTCGTTTGATAGATGACAGCACACGATGATAACACCAACTTCCCTCAGGAACGCCTTCTGTCGTCAAACACGGGTACTTACTGAACCGCCCTCGTAGAATAATATTAGGCTACAGGATCTGAATTAATTTTGTGTTACTTCAGTAAGGATAATAAAGTTGGTTATTAATGTTATTCATTTATCTATTTATTTGTTTAACAACATACCTATTCGTTATAGTGATTGTAGAAGAGTATACAAGCTTACTCGTAGTTGTCTCGAAATTTGGTGCAACTCTCGTTACTATTATTTAAATTTCATGTTGTCACATTCCTTGAACTAGTTATAAACATTTAATAGTCTTCTTGGTTCTTTATTCTTTCCTAATTTGTTTAAACGAGACATTGACGTTATTATGTTTACAAAATTACAGTTCTCATATTTACGAAAATGAACCCAGACTTTTTGATCCGTAATAAAATTTCAAAGTGTTGAAGCAGACAAAAAAATTTTAAAAAAGAAAAACTGGATTTTGCTCGAAAACGCTGCATCCTATGAAAACTACATACAGGGTCTTTCAGCGAATTTCGTGCAGTCAGTATCTCAGTAACTGTACATTTTAGGCAGACAACTAGTGATGGACACTTTTTTATAGTGTCATTTGTTCTATAAGAATATGATATTAAAACATTTGTTTCACTTCCTCTTTAACCTGGGCTTATTGGATAGAGAACCTTTTTTTTTATTATAACGATAAAAGTATACTCTACATAGCTAAACATATAGTGCGTTCCACTTTTCATCTATACACGCCTGTATGAATTACTAAATAAAAAAATATGGAAAATAATAACAGCATACGCTACTTCAGATAAAGATGCATCCAAAGAAAGAAAGATAACTTTCATAGTATCTTACAGATAATAGTAGGTCAAAGAGGATCAAACAAAATAATCCTGGAAGACTTGAATGGTAGTGTGGGAAAAGATAATATAGGAACTGACCAATACATAGGAAAAGAAGGCAAAAAATAAATCTTAGCGTAGAAGACGATTTACCTAGTCATTAGAAACTCAAAATCTAACACAAATATAACTAGACAGGAACATAATAAAGTGAGCAGGAAAAAGTTTAAAAGCATCAAAGAGGCAAAGGTACATCGATAAGCTAAAATTGGAAGCGACGACTACCTTATAAAAATGAAACTAAGAAAAAAACAGAAAATAGCAAAAGACAAAATTAAAAGTTTTTAAAATTTCTAGAAGAAAGCAGTAGAATAAAACACCAAAAATACTTTAAGAGAAAATTAGAAGAGAAGTAAAACGAGGAGTTAAAATCAGTGGAAACATCTGAAAAATAGCATATTGTAAGCAACTACAAAAACTGTGGAAACGAGAAAGATGGTGCAATTTGGACATAAAAAACCTAAAGGAAAAAATATGAAAGAAATGCTTACAAACAGAAAATTAAAAAAAATATAGAACTGTCAAAAGAACACATTGTTACTTAACAAATACGCTTTTTAAGACGGAGCAGCCGTAGCTCCCCGGGATTCTCTATGTGCCTGAAAGGTAAACTCCAAACAAGGATGAAATAAAACTCTAATCTGTCAGCTTGATAACGTTCTTTATCTGGGGCGCCAGAACACCTCGAACCGCAACAGAAAAGATAATACATACAGTCATGAGTAAATAATTCACATAAAGTAAATAGTAAAGTAAATATAACAAGTCCAAATCAATATAAATACAAAATATGCAAAATAATTTCTTAATTTCCCTACTCTTGAAATAATTGGCAACAATATGCAATTCAGTAAATTAAATTAAATACAAAAGAAAATATAATAAAAGCAGTAAAATTAGACAAAGCTCGCAGACGGAATAAATGGTTTGGCGGGGTCTGTTTTAAGTTACAAAGAAAATATTGGAAAATCAATGTAGCGGGTCCTAAATTTGCGTTAAGTTAATAAATTCCAACGAAGGGTGTTGTTGGAGTAATATTTGAAAGCGCTTGCAATACATAAATTCCCTACCACCCTGTATATACCCCCAATTCTCTGTATATTAGTAAAATTAATTTTGTATGTTGGATCTGCGATTACAATAAATGATAGAGGTCAAGCCCTAAATTGTTAAATATATCAAAATGCCAAAGTCTTCGCCACAATCTATGAAATTTTATTTAATTTATTACATATGTTGTTTTGCTGCATGTTTTAATTAATTCCAAAAAACATTTTTAGTCATGGTCAGGCGAAAAAATAAAAAAACTTATATTATCATGCTGGAGAGGAAATTTCTAAGTTACAATTATTTTTTTTAAGATGTGTGTAAATAAAGTAAGGAATAAAATTAATAATTTTTTTTTATTATCGCTGTTTGAAAGAAAAGCTCGGACAGGTCAATTTTAGTTTTTCCTCCGGATTTTATGGACGTTAATTTAAAATTTTTAGTTTACTACTCTGGGACCTATAACGACATCGACTTTTTTTAATGGAACCCCCTTATTTTTTAGCAAGAAATAAAAAGTAGATTTTTTTCTGAGTTTAGCAATGCCTCACATGTGGTATTTAAAGTTAGTAGTTTTAGAGATATAGAGAATTTAATCAAATAATTAAACTTGCAATTTTAGTGTTTTAATGTCTGGCATCAACAGGATGGCGCACCACTACATTATTCACTTCGTTTTAGACAATACCTGGATGAAGTCTGTCCTAATAGATAGATAGGAAGACGTGGTCCAATAGAATGGCTACTGATCTCACCCCACTTGATTTTTTTCTTTGGGTGTATTTAAAATCAAAACTCGAGGTTTTGACTGATACACATGTGATCATCCAGGTAAAGTCCATTTAGTTTATTTATTTAACGAGCACTTAAAACAAAACTGTATCTCTTTTCCAATTACAAATTGAAATTTTACAGATTATGTTCATTCCATTAAAGTAACTGAGCAAATCTTTATTTTCCTTTAATTTATTTGAATGTTGAAATTAACTTAATATGATCATAAAGACAAAAGTAATGACTTTACAATAATTCAATTAATGTTTTTAAGATTATGTGAGAATATACTTAATTTATTGTTTCATTATAAATTTATTACAATCGTAAAATTAAACTGGCTGAATTGCAAAACGTATTTCTTACTACAACTCGTAGTAACCACAATGTAATTTATTGCTTTATTATCATAGCACTGTATTCATTCATTGATAGTATTTGAATTATAGAAATATCTTTAGTTGTAGACATTTGTTTAATAAATGTTCTACTTCATTATTCTTGAAATTATATAGAGTCTTCACGAAAGATGGAATATATGCTCTCTCCGTGAAAAATATTACTGGGTAACGACCAACGTTATAGTGAGCTCATTAAACCAAAAAGCAAATTAAATCTATTATAAAAATACAGATGTAGAAAATTTAATGTCTGGTTTTCGTAAGATCCCTATTATAAACTCGACTGCATAAGTCTACCTACTAGTAGATTTCACAGTTTTGTACAATTCTTGCTACTTAACACACGCAGAAAAACATGTGCTAGCAAAATTTACTTTCAAGTAAATAAATAAAATAGAATTCCTTGATATCAATATACGCTATGCAATTCTTATTCGACCTTTGGTGTAGAAAGGTGAGCTTTAATGTTATCCAGAACCATCGAGATGAAGCTCAATCGAATTAAAGTTTCGCAAATATTTCAAAGCACATTGGCTAAGAAAAAAACTTAAACTATTTCCTTAAAAAGAAGAAAAAGACATGCTGCTTTTTCTTGTCATTTAAAAGAAACAAAACTGTAGATTAACCATCTGATGATATACAGAATAGCTGGATTCATTTTTCCGCAGTCTCGAAACGCTAGAGTGAAAATTTCATTCAATGGTTGACCGAATCCTAAACATATTTCCAATGTAAATGTTTACTTTGTTAAAATATCATTTAGCCCCATTTGGAAATCATAATCAGTAGGTACTAATTAAATGTGAGATCTTTTAATCTGATTCGTGTAACATTCACATAATCAACAATGAGTTTGAAAATGATATGTCTCTGATTGGTCCAATCCTTCATGCTGTCTAAAAAGTAAAAAAATCACACTACATTATCACTTATACCTCTTTCTTTTTGGGCATTACAAGTTGATTATATTAGAAATTCATGTAAAAGTCCTAGCACGGATGTCACACACAGGTCTGAAATCCAAAATTTACGATCGAAAATAATATCTTTTTAGTTTGTCAACATATAATGCTAGAAATATCGGTTACAAACTTCTAAATATTAAAAATTAAAGCGATTTTTATTTTTATAAAAAAATTACCCCTCCTTAAGTTTATTTTGTTAGACGCAAATGGACATAAAATATTATATTTCGATGTATACTTGCCCCAGACTCATGGAAGTAATATAAAACAGGTTTCATGAGTTCATATTTTTTCCTCTGTACTACAGGCCTACATTTATTAAAAAATATCACGAAAATAGGTGTCTCAATAAAACCATTTATAGAATTTTAGGTAAAGGTTGCAAGGCAGTTGACTACACAGTGTAGTCTAAATATTAGTTTACAACACCATGTAAATTACCTTTAGCTAAAAACTTCTTATAATAGTTTAGAGCCCAAGGAAAGTTTATTACGAGAAACACTTTTTGAATATTTCTTCGTATTAGATTACTATGTAGTACAGCACATTAACATACTGGAAAGGAAGCAACCACTGCTAATATTAAAAGCAATGACTAGGTTTCGCAGAGACGGTCATGGTGTTTCTTGCCCTGGCATTGTATAAATTAAATAAGTCTCCAAGTACGTTACAGAAAAATCAGCAATGCTCACAGAATAAGTTGTATTTCTGTGGTGTTGATTTCTTACTATCTCCAATTCTAAGTTCTCAACAACTGCGTCAGAGGTGGGCAAACTTGGACTCCAGTGTCGAATTAATTCGTATAATGAGAAAACACGTTTTCAAATTCTACAGTTCAAAGTCAAAACTAGATTGTTTGGTTAGACTGCGTTCAGAATTGTTAGTGTAGTATAATCTTAGTGCCTGTAAAAAAAAACAAAATTCGCATAATCCACAATGTGGAGATTCACTTCCTTCACCAGGACAATTCTGGCCAACCTGGTAACTAGGTTTTAGAATTATTTATCAGCACAGTTCATCGAAATGATTTTCTTTCCCGTATAGAGTATTTACATTTTATGGGTCGTTTCCTGAATACTTGGGAATAGGCAACACGTCTCACAATTCAGATATATATATATATATATATATATATATATATATCTTTGTGTAAATACAGATTTTAAAAACAAAATGGAGCATGTTTGTATAGTTTGCGTTCTATAATACATGTCAATGTCAAAATTCCTTTAAAAAAATATAATATAAGAATAAATATAAATTATTATAAAACTATATGAATTTAATAACAAACAAGAAAATTTATTTAACAAAAAGAAAGTAAAAAAAATGAACAAGTTTTTCCAAAAGTTAAACAGGAAATATAATCAAACAAACAGAGTAGACTAGTGTAGTAAATGTTCAAACATTCAGGGGAGGGCCTGTAAAATAGGAATATGGTATATTCTGTCGATAGCCTTCACTATCGCAATATCAACACTCTTTTCCAGTTTATATCGGTTTGTAATTTCAAATAGTGATTCTAATAAATTCCAGCAAAGTTCCACTGTTGCGGTGTATGAGAGTGAAAGCATGAAAACTGTCTATCAGTAAAGAAAATGTTTCGTGGATAAACACTTCTATCTAAAACTTTTAATTCAAGACGTTCAGATTTGCCCGCCATTTATTCAGGAACTGCACTACTGGATAATATATCTTTCACATTGATGGTTTTTCAAGGTTGTCTATTTCTTTTTTGTGGTTTTGTTTCCTCAGTTTCTTCCTGTTCTAGTTTTTTGGTAAGTAAATGCAGTATGTTCTCTGAAAGAAATTCTATTCTTTCCAAAACTTCTTTACTCTTTAAATATACCGTTATATTGTTTCAATATAACAATCATCTTATAGCAAACCACCCAAAAATGGTAAGTATACTTGAAATGTTTGGCACTAACAAACTTTGGAAATGATATACTTCAGTAAATTACGAAACAGAAAACAAGAAATGTCATAAATCATAACTAAAAACTGACTGGAGCTTTTACTATTGACAATATCAAACAAGCCAAAGAACTGTTTATTTACATCAGGCATAATGAAACTAAGCTTCGTGCATTTGAGCCAGCAAACATTGAGCCTAAGCACAAAGCAGTAAAAAATTGATTAACTTAAGCTGTTTTTATGTGCGGTTTTTTTTAAAACTTGAATGAAACGCATTGTTTAGCTTTTTACTAATTAAAAATGGTCCAGTCAATGAATACCTAAAAGGGACTTGTAGAGGACATGGAAGGGGGGAGAATTCTTCTCTTGAGGAATGTGTTGGGGGTATTTAGGAGGGCAAACATACTAAAAGTCCCCGCCCTAACCCTGCCGCTTCAAGGAGGGTGGGGGTGGAAAGGTGCATTTCTTCGGTGTTTTGCTTGTAACTCGGAAACGGTGCATCGTACGGTAAAAAGTATTCCTTACAAAATAAAAGATAATTAGATTTGCTACAAGAATGTTTACATTTATTTTTTTCCTATGTGTTACAGTTTCCGAGATATTCGCCAGCTAAAACCGATAATTCTCGAAAAACTTTTTTTGCCTCACATTTTTTGTCAAACTTGTCCTTTTAACTCCTCAGCCTCAGCATACAGTCTCCTTTAGAAATATGTAATAGTTACTAATTTATCTTCTACAAGTCAGAAGTTACAGCAATTTGAAGTTTTTGGATACATTTCGTGATTTTTCAAGGAAAGTCAATGAATGCCCGAAAGGGGGGTTATAGAGATATTTTTCTCTTAAGGAATGTGTTCGTGGTAGTTGAGAGAAAAACATACTAAAAGTCCTCGCCTCTAGCCCTGTCGCTTCAAGAGGGGGGGTAAAAAAATTCCTTTTGTCGGCGTTTTGCTTATAACTCGGAAACGCTACGTCGTACGGTAAAACGTGTTCCTTACAAAATAGAAGATAATTAAATTTCCTACAAGAATGTTTATATTCACTTTATTTCTATGTGTTATAGTTTCCGAGATATTCGCCAGCGACAATCGATATTTTTTTTGTCTCACATTCTTCTTCAAACTTGTCCTTCTAACTCCTCAGCCTTATGTTTTCAGAAAGGTCGTCAGACCGAAAGTTGTAGAGCATTAAATTTCCTTTAAAAATATGTATCTTGACTAATTATCTTCTACAGGTCAGAAGTTACAGCAATTTGAAGTTTTCGGATAAATTTCGTAATTTCTCAAGAAAGCTATACTTTCGTTATTATTGTTATTTATGTATTAAGAAACTGGAGTATGCCAAGACTAGGTAAGATTTTTCTTAAATTCCAGTTTTTTAATACATAAATAACGATAAAAACGAAGAATACAAGAATTTATTTTAGAATGTTAGTGCATGTCTCTTCAAAAAGTTAATAATAAATGTAGTTTTAAAATGTAATAAATATGTACAATTAATATTAAGGACAATGTAAAAAAGAAAAATCCAATCTAACCAATATGTTGATAATGATAAATATATTTATCGAAACGTCCATAAATAAATGTTTGTAATAATTCGACAAATTTTATTTAATGACCTACAAAGCTAAAAATAGACCAAAAAAAAGATAATAACGAAAGTATAGTTTTCTTGAGAAATCACGAAATTTATCCGAAAACTTCAAAGTGCTGTAACTTCTGACCTGCAGAAGATAAATTAGTCAAGATACATATTTCTAAAGGAAATTTAACGCTCTACAACTTCCCGTCTGACGACCTTTCTAAAAACATAAGGCCGAGGAGTTAGAAGGACAAGTTTGAAGAAGAATGAGGCAAAAAAAATTATCGATTTTCGCTAACGAATATCTCGGAAACTATAACCCATAGAAAGAAAACGCGCTATGAGACCGTTTGCGATTTTATTATCAGTTACATAGCAAAGGTAATGGAAACTTTAGCCGCTACTAATGGAAATTGTAAATAGTATCATTAAGATTATAAGAAACTTTCCATAAATGCATGTTAGAAAAGCATCGTTTCCAAGATACAGAGTTTTTAGGAAAATGCACAATTACCTAATGACCGTATAATTTTTTTATATCTAGGTACAGATACAGATAATTTTTATCGAGTAACTAGATACAAATACAATTACTAAAAAGATTTATCTGTATAGGTATCCATTAAGATACATTATTACATTACTGTCATATGCTTATGACACCCCATATAGCACAAAAGTTTTACACACGTTTCTGAAATAATATTAAATAAGAATATCAAAAAGATTGAAACCTTAAGAAGCATGTATGAAACTTTTTGTGTTGTATGGAATCATATTCACAGTCCTGTTATCTGCTGTCTAAATCTGCTTCTCATTTTAGATTTCTATTCCATGGCATCACAAAATAAAATTGTAATTGATTTGTATCTAATTACTTCTACCAGATAGGTACACAAAAAAAATATAACTAGTTATAGATAACAGATGCTAGATTGAAAAAAGTAACTAATTACTCTCTCAGATTCACTAAAAGTATCTAAATACTGTATCTATAGTCTAAATCAAATAAGAATAAAGCGAAAGAAATGATAGGGACAGCTTGACCTTCATCCTCATTGGTTAATAAACGAGTCCGTTTAACACAACTTTAACATGCTGATTTTATTGAATACCGTGTTACCAGATGTACGAAAGTAAATTACTTATAGTTACATGAAAAAATGTTTTATGATATATATCTGATAAAACAATTTTTTAGTAATGTTTATAACTGAAAAATATATAACGTACTTTTCATAAATGCCTCAAAAATAGATGATAAGACAAACCTAAAAGAAACGGAGACGTGACAACGTTGGCTTTTGTGAAGTTGTAATATAACCACACTTTTTCCTTCTTGCTTGGTTAGGGTCAGTTAGCCTGTTATTCTAATTTTGTCATTTTACGTCTTTTTTTGGTATTGCTGTTATTCTTTTATTTATATTAAAATAGTTCTTTTAAGAGCTCATTAAACTCAGCGTATCGTTATACAGGTAATTATAATTTGAATTATAACAACCTAATGAGCAAAATATCAATGCAATATTTCAGGTTATATTTGCGATTATGGCTGAAGTTTTCAAAAATGCTAAAGGAAAACACGTAAAAAGTGGTCAGAGACTTATGGCTTACAATGTCTATTTAAAACATTTACAAAACAACAGTAAGACTTGGTCAGTCAAGCAAACGTCGGCTGAAGTTGGGATCGGACAGAATACGATGTGGAATATAATTAAACAAATGGAAGCTTCTGGATTGGTACGATCTCCTAAGAAAACTAGGGAATCAAAAACATGTTTTCAGAAACTTGAAGACTTCGAGAAATCTACCATACGAAGACATGTACATTGTTTTTATTTTCGAAATGAAGTTCCAACTGTAGGAAAAATACTACAAGCTGTTAACAAAGACGATTCATTACCAGATTTTAGTTATTCAACATTACACAGAACGTTATTAAAATTAGGATTCAAACATGATAAACGAACAAGAAAAACAATTTTGATTGAAAAGCCAACTATTGTTTTGTGGAGAAGAAAATATTTAACTGCTATTAAACAATACCGAGAAGAAGGAAGAACGATTTATTACACAGATGAAACATGGGTTAATGCAGGACATGTGGGAAGCAAAGTTTGGCATGATACTACCATTAAAACTGTCAGACAAGCATTATTTGAAGGCCTTTCAACTGGAATCAAAGATCCATCAGGCAAAGGAAAGAGATTAATAGTTGTTCACGTCGTTAGTGAATCTGGCTTTGTTGATGGAGGACTTTTAACTTTTGAATCCAAAAAGACAGGTGAGAACTGTATTATTTTTGTATGTTTTTTATTACAATAAATTATTTGAATGTTTGTAGGTGATTATCATCAACACATGGATGGAGATGTTTTTAAAATGTGGTTGGAAGGGATCCTACCTAAATTAGAACCTCATTCGGTCATTGTAATGGACAACGCCCCTTATCATAGTGTTAAAGCTGATAAAGTACCCACTCGGAATTGGAGAAAAGATCAGATTATTGATTGGTTTCATGGCAAGGAAATTACACCAGGAGATAATTTATTGAAATTGCAATTATTAGAATTGGTAAAACAGTATGTGTTATCACATCCAATACCATATGTCATCGATGAACTTATTAAAAAGAGTGGAAGATTAATTTTAAGATTACCACCGTATCACTGTAATCTGAATCCTATTGAGCTAGTATGGGCTCAAGTTAAGCAACATGTTGCTGTTAATAATCGAACGTACTCTATCGAAGAGGTAAAGCAACTCTTATGTGATGGAATTGCTGGTGTAACTGCAGAAAAGTGGAATAATTGTGTCAATCATGTAATACGTGAAGAAAATCATATGTGGGATTTAGACGGAATAACAGAACAAGTGGTTGAGAAAATTGTGATTAATTTACAGTCGGAGAGTTCTAGCGAGGAGGATTCTGCTGACGATGATATGGAGGTAGAGTGATTACCAGAAGTATAAATACACAAACAGCAAAATGGATGCACTATTGTTATATACAGTACCTACAACTCCTGCTCCTTAATTAAAATATGTTTTGTAATTATTGAATTGACTTGTACTACAGGCTTTTTACCTTTTTGTTTATGTAAAAACTAAATAAATAAACATTTACATGTTAACTCGTAACTTCCGTTGCTTCGTAAGAGGTATATACTTATGAGGTTATTCATTATACTTTGTCATTATAAAAATCTACTATTTCATTTATTCATAGTTCGTCAGCTACTGGTTTTTAATTTTTATACATATTCTTGAACAACTATTAGAAAGCAATTTCAAATTTGGCGCCCTTTTCGAACACTTCAGCTGCTTAAATCTGCCTTGCACCGCAGTGCCACCTACTTTATTCTTATTTGATTTAGACTATAGATAGTGTAACTAGATACGTTCCAACGCTGAGCATCACATACTCTGCAATCGCAGCGACATTTTTGTTAGCCTCTGTATATTATTTATCAAATTAGTGTGAATGGATGATCCTCTAAGAAAACACCGTATATAGTTGGTCTAAAACCGTAAAAATTTATATTATATTAACGTTGTTAAAGTTTCTGCGTTTGATGTATTAGTTTTTCTTAGTCAGTTGCTGTCATAATCTTAAGGTAAAGATATGCCATAACGGGAAAAACGAATTTTAGATTTCCCTCATTGCAGATTAATGTTGCTTGATTTTGTTTGCAATCTACAGTGTTCAAGATTTTATACAAGTTGGAATATTGTTTTTGAACAATGTACTATAGGATGTGTCTGAAATGAATAAAAATATTCATACAACAAATCCCTGAATCAATATGAAGCCTAGTTTTTTACATAATATTAATTTTCGGTCAAGAGTGTTTCTGCTCATTATTTCACATTAAGCTTGTAAATGTAACAGTTTGTCTTCCCACAAATATTTTTCATTATTTGTCAGTTATACAGCTATTAAGAACATATGTTTTGACCAGCTGTGTAATCGTTATCAGGTGTCTGCAATAAGTAATAACATGTAAAAAAAAATTTCTATAGAACTGTAATTGTCTAGTCTATTTACCTTCCATTATTGACAATACTTGCATCCGTCAATTCCATTACTTGTTCTGATTGTATAATGATGTAGTCTTTTCATCCAGCTTGTGATTCTTTGAGTAAGTTCTTCGAGAAACAGAAATGAAGCTTAGATGGACTCTAAAGATAATACAGTGATAAGACATTGTCCAATTAAGTGTGAAATTTATACTAACCAACACAAAAGTGGTAATAACAATAAAGCGTTCAATTTTGTTACCTCATGCAAAAGAAACGTTCTTGGTTTCTTAAAATATTCTACAAGCATCCAGTTTTACTATTGATAATTATAAATAACAATTCAATTGTGTATTATGTTAGTGTAAACATACATCTAAACCTCCATCGTTTTGATATTTAAAAACCTCCAACTGTGTTTTTCTATTAAGAATCTGTAAAGGCAGAAAAATATCTTAATTAGGTAAAATAAAGCAGACTTTATTATAAATTACTCACTGATTTTTCTTTAAATCGATATGGAATCAACTACAAGTCAATAAGTAAAAAAGACTCGATGCGTTTATTAATGACAAGACATCCGTATTGAGGTGTTCCTATTTTACGTACGAAGTTTGTAGCATCTTTTCATAGATAATATGTACTTGGTAGGTATTCTAACCATGACAACGGAAAACAACAGGGAGATAGGTCGAAAAAAAAGAGGAAAAAAGGAGAAAAGAAGGATTTTGGTTTTTTTTTATTTTTGTAATTAACCATGGATTTTTCAAAAGTTTTTTTTGAAAAATAATAAACCTCTGAAAGGGAATAACTATCTACGAAGCAAAGTTATTTAATGTTGTCACAGGTTTTGGTGGTTTTGGCCGCAAATTATGGATTAGTAGTTGCTTTTGTTAATAATGATTATTACAGTTTAAAACAAGTATTTTTTATACAAATCATATACTTGTATACAGATTGTCGTTGGTAATCTCTCACGTTTAGAATTTTGACGTAACAACTAATGTTTTTATAATTGAATAGAATTCGCAGATACTGATATTAATAGTAGTAGTACCTAAGTACTCGTGTACCCTTATGTTATATTACAAGAGCTCTTAGGGTGTAATGGGCCTTAAACCACTATAATTTTATTCAATCACTCGTTATCAATATTTTGCGTCAATCTACCAAGGTCATACCAAAAGATTACAGTACAATCATTCCCGACTTTAGGCGATTACCACCAACGTAGCATAAGTATATATAAAAGACACCACAACAAATTTTTATGTAAAAGATATCAGCATTATTAAAACTCCTCCAAATTTCAATTGTCTTTTGTTATAAAGAATCCACAAGACCTTACCATATTGCCACCGTTAGGTTCTCTAGCTTTCCTGTGGTAACTTGTTAACATCAAGAAGAAAAAACTATGATGGCGCCTTAAAAACAAACAGTCGGTCGACTTAATCGAACTCACCTCAAACTCTTCGGCGAAGAGCAGCCGTCTGCCGTGTGTCCAGCCTTTCAGGTTATCAAAAACAGCTCAGTGCTAATCGAGTTTAAAAATAAATTAAACATCATAAATTACCGTAAAACAGGATGACAAAACCAAGAAGTGGTGCTGATACCTTGTGTATGTGTGTTTATTATCGGGGCAGTTAAAACATTTTCCTTGCATCCTGATATTTCTCACTAGATAGAGGTATTTTTCTTTCTTGTTGTTACGTTTGCTCCAAGCCTTGCCCATAAGCGTAGTTATAGATTTTAATATTTGAGGTGTTAAAATCTCGTTTAATTATCAAATAGAGGAGGGTGTATCATGACGTACTGTACAAACCTCAGAATGTGATTTCCAAGCATATTTTAAGAAAAAAAAAGTTTCTATCAACATCTGTTCAATTCCTCATTGTTTTCGAGACACGGGGTAGTAAAGTTCTTCGGGAAAATTGCCTTTCTTCTCAAACCCTTCAATATGGTAAAAAAAAATCGAAATACAGTTTGGCACAGTCCTGCAACTTTTGAAGCGCTTCGTAATATTATCAAGATGCTTTTGATATATACTAATTAAATGGGGTAAATATGGGGGATGTATACCGCTACTTCTTTTGGAATGCGAATTTTCAAATTTTAATTTGATAGTTGAAAAGTTCTTATCAAATCTTGCCTCTTGTAAAATTCTGATATCGAGGTGGTTTTGAAATAAATTAGATTTAAACATGAGATATCAGAATGCAGTTCCATAAGAAATACCCCTGTAATATTTAAAAATGTAAAGGGTTCAATTAGAAGAAGAGCTGTAGCCTGATAAGAGGTTGCAGTGATTATTTTTGTCTATCCTGATACTGAATTTAATTGAATTGAATTTTTCATTTCCTAGACGATCTTGTGCAGGATATAAAGATTAGTCAATAACAAAGTGTAAAAACATTGGAGAGTTGATATTCTTTCGAGATCTCTCAGCTGGAAGGTAGCATATACGAGAGATGATAGTTTTGCAGTTCTATTTAAGATAGCTCTCCAAAAGTAGACCTATGAATTTAACATGGTTATTGATCTGTAATCATTTAGAGTTAATATGAATCAGATCACCGCTTTCTTGAGCAGTATAAATAGATGAAAATAATAATAGCTCTGTTTTTTTCGCATTTAGGATGAATCCATTTGTATGCGACCATTTTAACACAAGAGTTTGCTTTCTGACTCAGCAGATCAAGATCAGGAGCAGTAACAATTACTGAAATAGCATCAGCATTTAATATTAGTGAGTCACCATAGGCAATTCTGGGTACATCGTCAATGAAAAGTACAAATAAAATTGGGGTCAAAATACTGCCAGACTTTTGTATTAATGAATCGGATATTGTTTGTCCTATGTTATAGAACTTGACTCTCTGGGCTCTGTTGTATCGAAATGACTTTAACCACAAATGTGCTTGGCCACGGAAACCATACGTAAACAGTTTTTCTAGGATCACATCAAATGCGCGAGTACAATCAAAGTAAATATCAGCACATTTATGTTTTTTGTGTAGACAAGTTAATATTTTATTATAGGAGTTCAGAACCGCGTTCTCCGTAGATTTACCTTTACAAACCCGTATTGCTGCTGGGTAATTATGCAGTTGTCCTCAAGGAATTTTAGAAAAAATGGACAGCACTACTGGTCTATAGTTGAAAATATCAGAATGGTTTTTTTGTGGATTGGTATTGAGATTTTGGGGAAAATATCCTCAAGCGAAAGAAGAATTAAAGAAGAATGTAATAGGATCGATAATTTCATTCACTACATCTCTAATGATAGAATATGAAATTTCATTAGGACCGCAAGTCTTCATCTTTGTTAAGAAAATTAGGATATTAATAACTTCTTTAAGGGAATCAAAGAAAAGGTATTTGAGAAGGAATTTACGTTATTTACTGACTCGGTAATATTGATACAAAAGGTCGATGTTAATGAACTTATAATGTTTACAAAATATTCATTGAAAGTGTCAGCATCTTTCAAATTTGTCACAGTTTTATTGTTTAGTTGAATAGTAGTAGACGTGCTGTTTTTATTTTTTAAACTGCTAATGTTAGCGTTAATAACGTTGAATTGGAAATTCTTTTATCAGTAAGACTGCGTTTAGTATTTTTAATATGTTTTTCATGCTTGCTTTTCAGTTCAATGTATCTCAATTTGAGATCGAGATTAAGAGTCGAGAAGCCTTTGATATGTTTGTTAAGATTCTTCATCAAATTACCCTCATTTATGATATCTTGTGTTATCTAGCCTTTACTTTGATTTACCTTTTTCTTAGTTAATTTAGATGGAAACGCTATATTAAATAAGGACATGAAATCCCTAAAAAGATGTGTCAAAGGATGTTTGAACTGACACTGCTTGGTAAGTATCGCACCTCGTCTCTTGTGGTTATAAATGTTTGAAAAACTTTCTTTTTTCTAATGAGAAGATTCGTGAATAGCTGGATTTTGAATGAGTAATGGAGTTTCTAAGTTTACGGTAACTAATTGTTATCGATTGTCTTGCAGATTGCTAGTGTTTTATCCGCATTGTAAAAAAAGCTATATCAATCAATGATCCAGAAGAATCCTGAATTATCTTGTTTCTGTAGTATAAGATTTTTTGAATAAAAATCTTGAAAAAATACCTCTTGGATAACCTATTTTCCTTTGGCCAAAAATTATAAGCAATATTATACGAGTTTGTAAAAGATTTTATATATAAAACATCGATCATTGAACTTTTGCTGAAAAAATCTAAATGTGACTGTATAGGTTGTATGACCTAGAACCGATTTGTAAAGTCAGAAACTTAAAAACCTAAATATTATTATTACAGCATACAGTTATTCCATTATAATTAGTCTAATTAAGTATAGACGCTCATGTTGACTTAATATGATTAACAGTAGGAACTTTTTGAAGGCCGTGTTGGGACATTGCAGCAGAATCAAAATATCCTTGCAAGCCTACTATAACTACTAAATCTTTAGAATGAATTATAGTAAATGTATCACTGTCGAAAAAAGTGATAGAGGAGATAATCTAACTCTACGCTACATAGATAAACCTTGTTGTGTTGAATATTAATGTAGTTGATTGATTAATAAAATAATACAGATTGGAAAATTTGTTAATCATTTATTGCCCAAATGTTTCACATTGGTTTAGTGAACATATCCCATCACTATCTGTTTTCTATACATTCAAGTAAGACTGACTTAAAGTTTAGAAGTTTTATTCAATAACTGCTTTAGAAGTTCTTTTCTTGTAATTTTACCTGTAACATTCCTGGGTATGTCATCAACGAACCGAACCCCTCCACGCAAATACTTTGAATGAGAGACCCGTTCTAGAAAAAAAAACATTATTTTTGTAATCTACAGTTTCTAATTGCATCTGTTGATTTACCGGCAAGGAAATCGTAAACTTCTTTTTCTGTAACTTCTTTTCCAGGTTGTTTAACCACAAAGGCAGCTGGCAGTTCCCCAGCTGCTACATCAGGAATACCAACAACAGCAGCATCTCTGACACATGGATGTTTTAATATAATCTCTTCTAGTTCTGCAGGCGCTACCTATATTTTACAAAACCTTACTAGACTGTGGTGATACTACTAACTATAAAGAAAAGTTTACCTGATAACCTTTATATTTAATAAGTTCCTTGTAACGGTCTACCACATAAAAGTGCTCCTCCTCATCGTAGTATCCAAAATCTCCAGAGTGAAGCCAACCATCCTCGTCAATAGCCTCTTTAGTCGCTTCTATGTTGTTTACGTAGCCTTTCGATACCATGGGACCTTTAACGCATAATTCACCAACTTGGTTTGGTCCCAAAGCTTCACCAGTATCTCTATTCAAAATCTTGACCATCATAAGAGGAGTAACTGTTCCAAGTGATCCTGGTTTATAGTAATCATGAAGACCGTGTATATTAGCTGAGGTGGATTCTGTCAAACCAAACCCACAGCGAATTCCCGGCAAGTGTAATCTAAACCAAGTTAATTTTGTTTCAAATACTTATTGAAATGAAAAAACTGATTTATTTACCGTTTTGCTGCCAATTCGCCAACTTCCTTTGCTAACGGTGCCGCACCGCAACACAATTCCTTCAAACTTGATAAATCGTATTTGTCAACCATAGGACTTTTCGATAAGAACAGTATTATTGCTGGGACGTTAATTACACTTCGAACTTCATAATCTTGAATGGCTTTTAAAAATGTTTCTTGGTCAAATCTTCTTAACATGATAACACGAAGACCCACCATAAAATAGCCCAAGTTTATAGAAAACCCAAAAGCGTGGAAGAAGGGCAAGTATGCCAAAACTGATACTCCAGGAATAATTTGGGTTCCACATCTGGGATCACTAGAAATTAAAGATACTAATTAATGGAAAAAATAGATAATCACTGTCAACTACTGCTAGATCTAGACATAACTTATAAGGTACCCATTTTACCTGATTCAATGAACATTTTACACGGTCAAAAATATTTTTAGAATGGGCAGATTTTTTTGATGTTTTTACAAATAACCACACTGTGTTTCTACTACAGACAATTGGGACCCCTGCATAGCCACGGCATGGAGTTAAAGCAATTTCGTCTTTAAATCTCAAAGTTACGTATTTAATTCTAAGTTACAAGAAAACTGGAAAGAACATTGAATACGTTATTTTAAAGTTCTACAATTTTTATGTAAGGCAATTGTGAATATTAATAATATTCTCACTTCAAATGTACGTAAAATTTCTATAAATTCAAAACTATTGTTTGAACTGGTATATTTAAAACAAAAAAATCGATGAAATTGATTTCTTTGCATTTGCATTAAAACCTCTCATCAGTCAGTTCAATTGAGTATAATCATTAATTACTTACGTAGCATGTAGGAGTCGAACACAAATATTTCGATGAGTTTGCATAACGCCTTTTGGTAATCCAGTTGTGCCTGACGAACATAAAATAGCCGCCACTTGCTCAGCAGGGTCGAAGTGCATAGGTTTGAAAAATGTAGTATGTCCATCCGAATAACGAGCAATAAAATTGGAAAGACATTCACAACCATGCAAGTTTTCAGGACTGTCTAGTATTATAATCCTTTTTATGTGACCAAGTCTTTTCTGTACCTCTAATACTTTAGGTAAAATTTTTCTTGTAGTAAAGACTAATATCGGTTTCGATATACCCATAACTTTACAAAGTTCATCTAAAATACAAAATATTTATGTAATATTAGCTTTGTTTTATTGGTTAATGTATTTACCTGGGATGTAGTCTTCATTAACTGGTGCTACAATCATTCCAACATACCAAGCTGCAATAATGGGAACAAAAAATCTTTTATTGTTCTCAGCGCAAATCGACGCAACTTCACTCATCTTGTATCCACAATTGTGGAGACTTTGCCCTAGTTGGCAAGTAAGATCAAAAAACTCTTTATATGATAGCGATTCTTGACCAATCACATCTACCTAAAAGTAATATATGCGTAAGTATTAATTGAGATTGCAACATACCGATCTTAATATTAAAATGTTTATCTGTTAGGTACTGAAAGTGTACTGTCACAAAGCAATCTGTACGTACTACAACACAACGTATCTCTCAATATTTTTATACGATCTAGCCTAAAAGCTCACCTACACTATTCTTCATGTATTTCTTTAAATTCAGTGATGTCTATTTTTCTGTTACATGCAAGCATCGAAATTTCTTGTTTTCGTAATAGTGTTTAACAAATCTACAATCAATTGCCCGTGAAATACACATTTGGCTAAAATTCTAATTTTAAATCTAAGTGTAAATTTACCAAAATCTACAATTTTAAGAATTTTGTTAACAGATAGAATAATTTGAAATACCAACAATTTTCTAAATTACATTAAAGATATCAGTGCAAATTTTGAAATCTATAACAATTCATTTCATTTCCTGTATAGTCTGGGTCATGTATTGACGATGTGGTTGTACTTCTTTAAACTACTAAACATCAAGTAATATTAAAAGCAATGGTACAGCGAAGCGTTCGAAGTTTTGAAATTCAATTGAAAACAAACGATCACTGCGAACTGCTGCAAACGACTGACCTTGCGCAAAAACATTACAGATACTGTAGAATGTGAGGTATGAGCTAAACTAGTTAAACTAAACTCTATACAATTCTAGATGTCGTAGAATGAATTAGGATTTAAAATCCACTTCCTGACAGAGGGTCTAACAAAATTCCGACCATAAATGTACTCAGTAAACTGATGACTTAAATATTAAAATCTTAAAAGACGGAATCAACATCTGCATTTAAAGATCTAATGTAAGTAATAAATAACACGAAAGTAAACGAATGGAAAGGTAACTTTTATCTGTTCCAATTTACCTTCTGACAGGAAGCAGACTCCGAACACCAATCCGTTAGACATCAGGAATGGTACAGAGTTTAGTAGCGGAAAGATCAGCTTTTGGATTTTGATGTAAAACACGGGAATAAAGAAAAAACTATACAAATTAATAACGGAGAACAGATTAAAAACTATCGGACACCTGACTTGATAGTCAAAAAGTGTAATGTTTGGGAAAAAGTGAACGACTGATGACACCAATCCTACAGCAATCCTTAGACTCCTTGAACTTCTAATCAAACATGAGATCCCCTTAGAGCTCTATTTCAGCCATGGAGATCCCCTTCAAATTTCAAATACACCATTACTGCAAGTAAATGCTTAAAAGTAGTTTACTTAAAGTTGTTTAGGGTTGGGAGCTCTTTGCAATGCAGAGTCTGCGGGGCTCTTATATCTGTCTTTGCCATTAATGAAATTTTATTATTCATAGAAAATACAATCACATAAAATATAATTTTAATGGGGCATTTAAGAAAATTCCTTACTGCTGAAATTCAAAGAAAATCATTACCTTGAAGAAAATCCTACGCCCTTGGGCAAATAGAATTTTTTGGTATTCGGTGTTATTTTGAACAAGCTGAGTAAACCACAGATACAGGGTGTCTCCAAAAGGTTGAGACATGGCTTAACTGCAGACTTCTGGGATAAAAATAAGAAGATTTAACCCAACTTATCTATATCCAAAATCGTCTCGTTAAGTTGGTAGTCAGTGTTTTTTGAAAAAAAAAATTAATTTTGCGTATAAAAATAGTAGACTTTGATCGATTTTTATAATTTTTGGTATGGCATGTTTTGTGATTATAAGTCACGTTTCGAGATAGTTTTGGTCTTCATCAGTAAGTTGTAAGTGTATTAAACAAGAATGTCGCAATACCGATTTGTTGATAACTTTTTAGTGCCTAGGCTGAGAACTTTCAATTGTGTTTTCCAAAAGGATATTTTCTTTAGAAACATTTTTTGTATTTTTGTAATTTTTGATAACGCCTAAGGTTTATCCACAAAAAAATAAAATCTGATCTGATGATCACGCTTTTTTGATAGGAATAATCTAGAAATAATCTAGTTAGCCGGAAGTTTAGCATTTTTTGTTGTAATTTTAGGCTAGTTATCGCTAATAAACTTTTCATTACATGCGATGTCATAACCTTAAGCGTTAAGCTAATTATTCAATGAATATTCATGCATATTGAAGACTCTAGAAAAAAGGACAAGGTTGATTTGAAGTATGAAAGTTATTTCTGATTATTGCATTGCAGAGAAATTGAAATTCTTTATACTTTAAGCCTTTAAGGTATTATACAGGGTGTCCCACCATAATTACATAATACTTTACAGGAGTATTGTTTGGTGAAAAACAAGCAAAAAAGTCCTAATAAACACATAGTCTCAATTGAAAAGATTTCTAGAGAAAAATATTTATTTAAAAATCATATAAATTCACAATAAGCAAACAAAAATAAATTGTTAACATTAATTATGAAAATGAAAGTGTATTTTACTAAAAATAATAAGATTATTTTATGCATGACGAGGTTCTAGCACATTTTAACTTTTAACCATGCCAGACAGGATCCGGGTATTTTTCAACGTATAAAAAATACTTTTAAGGTAAGAGTTCGTGCTTGCGTTCAAACAAATGGTAGGTTTATTGAACATTTCTTGTAAGAGCTTATTTATTTTTAGTAAAATACAATTTCATTTTCATAATTAATGTTATCAACTTATTTTTGTTTGTTTATTGTGAAAGTCTACGATTTTTAAATAAATGCTTTTCTTTCGAAAACTTTACATTTGAGACTGTGTTTATTAGGACATTTTTTGCTTGTTTTTGACCGAAGAATACTCCTGTAAAGTATTATGTAATTAAGGTGGGACTCCCTGTATATAAATGTCAAAAAGATTTACAGCAGGCTTGAGGAAACACAAAAATAAATTATGAAAATTTGTAGATCTGGAACGTGTAGTCTTTTGCATAAATGATGTCGCAATTCATTGTTTTAAATAATGGATCAATCAAATACACGACCTCTAATTTTGTATAAGTTATCGAAAATCTCATTATATACTCTTAGACAATATATTTTGCTTGATTAGTGGTAAGTTAGACCTTGCATATTTGATTAATTCACTAATTAAATAGAATAATGAATTGCGACATTATTTATGCAAAAACTGTACAATAGTACACCCTTAAATAAAAATAAGGTTTATTTTTTTGATTTAATTAATTTAATTAATAATTTAGTTACTTTAAAGAAAAGTAAAGAATCGTTGCTGCTATTTATTTCTTATATGAGCAGAAGTTGATGCAAATTTTTGTTTGAAACTCATTGATTTTGGCGACTCAAAAGATAATTCTATATAGATAGTCTGTTTATTAAAAAACTAAAAATATGTCTAAAATCACTTAAATGTCTTAGCTTTCTATAAAATTAATTAAAATAATTTTCTTACTAGAGCCTGCGGTAAATGAGAATGTCTTTTCAGAGCCTTGTAGAGCATTTCTCCAGCAGTAATGTTTTCCAAAGGTTGTAGAGGTTCAGGACCATATACAACATTCTTTTCTCTCTTCATCGTGTTCATGGTTGTAGAACTAACACTGGGAAAAACACAGAGAGTAACTGTTACTAAAAACCTTCGCTGTTAACTACAACAAACCAGTAATATTTAATTTCTACTGCCGTTCTTTTATAACATTTAGTAACTATATATATGTAACTTGACCTCTGTTGTCATTAAATGTATTTATTGTTTAACTATCATTAGATATTAAGGTCTTAATCCTTAGTATTTATACAGATACAATAAGTAAGTTCTTTTATAACTATTTGTCAATGTGTAAACCAATTAACCAATTACGTATTTGCTATTTATATATTGATGCACATACGCAAAGAAAAATATATGACTACTCTACAAAAGCGGCTTTTAGTAATTTCGGCATATATAAAAGAATGTTTACTCGTGTTTAATTCATCATAACAATAAATATAGTAATAAAAACTTCGTTCAAGTTCCATCCCCTTATACAGATCAACATTATTATTATCAATACCGTTAAATTACTGCAAATTGATGTTTACATCACTTACGATTAAAACTATCGTTTCTTTATGAACTTACGATCGGTTTTTAAAATTTTTTTTCAATTTGTAAAGACATTTTCATTATGCTTTTAGAAAAATACAGATAGTACACCACGGAAAGTTTTTAAAAAAATGTTTGTATTTTTAACAAGAAAAACTTGCAATCACAAAAACACGAGAAATAAACTCACGTCAATCCTGTTTAAATGCCTATAGGAATATAAACATAAATAATTAGAAATGTTGAAAAATAAATTTCAAACTGCAGCTTTTTTAAACTTTGCGATGAAATCTCACGTGAAACGTGGTACAGTTTTATTGTTGAATGATAACTATCTAGTTGTGATTGTGTAATTTGTAAATGCAGTTAATTTCGAATTAGGCTTCCAATGGAAGTAATTAACATTATCATATGTTCATTGTCACTTCTACAAAATTCCTGTGATTAATCTTCGCTTTTACATGTTTTGAAATTCTGAATTACTCCCGATTTAACAAGCTCTACAAAATCTAAAATAAATAGAAAATTCTAAGTATTTTTCAAATTTTGAAAATTGACAAAAGTGGTTTTTTTCATTTTTTCACATTTAAACTGTAATTAGTGAGTTTTGCTATAAATTGACTGCAGTTCATGAAATGCTTATAACAAGCTTCAATGTCTCCTAAAAACCAACAACGCAAAATGGAAAATGACGGTGTTTAATAAATGGTAAGAAATACATCATAGTAAATATATGTACTAAATAATTATAAACTAATGTGAATTTCTTCTTTAACAGAATACTATGTGCACTATTCTTGGGGAAATTGTAGTTAGAAGAACATCACCACCTACGAGAGAGTACGAGGTTTGTTCGAAAAGTATCGCGAATTTTGAATTTCCGCAGGTTACGTATATTCGATTTTCGATTTCTTTGTGGCGTTATGTTGGTACTCATGTCCCTCACTTATGCCGACAAGTTCGGCCATTTTGAATGTTTAGTTAATTTTTGACAGCTGTTTTGCTTGGACGTGTATTGGCTCGTCTTTGATTTTTGCCTATTCCAAAAAATGGATCCAAGAATCTATATCAAATTTTGTGTGAAAAACAAAATTAAGCGCACGGACGCATTCCGAATGTTGACTGTGGCATATGGTAAAGCTACCTTGGACCGAAGCAACGTTTATCGGTGGTACAAAATGTTCTCAGAGGGCCGAGAAGATGTGAACGACGAAGAGCGTGCTTTTGGTTTTGCTTACAGTTTTCTTAGATTGCAGGGGCGTGGTGCATCATGAGTTCTTGCCATAGGGTAGAACGGTCAATAAGGAATACTACCTGCAAGTTATGCGCAATTTGCGCGAAGCAATCCGCCAGAAACGCCCGGATTGGTGGAAGAATAAAAATTGGCTTTTGCGCCATGATAACGCCCCTGCTCACACATCGTTGCTTGTGCGCGAATTTTTGGCCAAAAACAACACACTAATGATGCCGCAGTCACCGTATTCCCCAGACCTGGCCCCCTGTGACTTTTTCTTGTTCCCGAAACTGAAGAGGCCCATGAAAGGACACGCTACGCTACGATTGAGGAGATAAAGACGGCATCGAAGAAGGAGCTGAACAAGATCACAAAAAATGATTTTGTGAAGTGCTTCGAGGATTGGAAAAAACGTTGGCACAAGTGTATAATATCTGATGGGGATTACTTTGAAGGGGACAAAATAGATATTCATAAATAAATAATTTTTGAAAAAACACAAAATTTGCAATACTTTTTGAACAGACCTCGTACATACTTTGCCGTGTTGGTGGTGTCTTTACACCCCCCCAGCGCGGCATAATTATTCAGGCGACGTGAG
Source organism: Ignelater luminosus (assembly GCA_011009095.1). Taxonomy (NCBI): domain Eukaryota; kingdom Metazoa; phylum Arthropoda; class Insecta; order Coleoptera; family Elateridae; genus Ignelater; species Ignelater luminosus. Next base: position 51,803 of record VTPC01002653.1, on the reverse strand, counting down.
TGTAGTATTTTTCAAGTGAGATTATTGTAATTTTAATTACGGTAGACTCCAAACCATTGCCATTACTTATAACATTCTTATGCGTTATTCGTGTATCAACCTTATAACAAAATTAGTTTACTCAAATATTGCAAATTAAGGAATTCTTTTCTGTATGACATCAAGTATCCAAGTATACAAATCATAATATGGCTAGGAATGTAGTACTTAGCATATATTATCATTAATGTAAACATATTAGTATTAATTAGTAGGTATGTATGCATGCCAGAAATTCATGTAAATATAATTAGTTATATTTATAGGTCTAATCTTAGAAAATTAATTGCAATACGGAATTGAATTTGGGAAATTATTTGTACCATGTTTGAGTTTTAAGATTTCTTTTTTTTGACAAAACGGGCGCTACTTTCAGTAAAATAATTCTGATTCAGTATAAAAAAATGTTTTTAATAGGTATCAACCATTTGAGAGAGACAGAGAGGGAGAGAGAGAGAGACAGAGAGAGAGAGAGAGAGAGAGAGAGAGAGAAAGATAGAATTATTTTGTTTTTAAATCATTAATTACAGTATTGAGTTTCTAAACGTAATATTTAATTTATTCATTAATGATATGCAGGATTATTCAAATCTGAGGCTCACCAGTGGGATCTTAGAAACTATAAGAGACACAATGTCGATGTCGGTTAAATTAGGAAAAGTTGCATATTTTGATGCCAAATATTAATCTAAAATAAATCTGATCTAGGTCTTATTTGAAATAACTTCAAAAACCTCTTGGTTTTTGTTTTTCGTTCATAACTCCCTTGATTATTAGAAATTTCTGGAATTGATAAAACTCTGTAGACATCTTTTTGCCTCTAATATTTTTCCAGATCTATTGGAATTTTCATACGACGCCGACAAGAAGCTCCGGATTTTTAGAACCATATTCAAATTCGTTTATTCTTATTATTCACTTGAAACTTTTCATTACTCTGTAATATATGAGTCCTAATTTAGGACAAAGGCCTTTTCATAGTTGCTCCATCTTATTCTATCAACGACAACACGTTTCCATCATATTCTCATCTTATTCTACAGTGTATTCTGTTCTTTTTTTTTTAAATTTGCATGCCAAAGTGTCAATTTCATTGTTCAGCGATTGTCTTGGTGCTTTACATCTCCTGCCCATTTTAATTCTAGAAGACGGTTTCTTTGACTTATACTAGTTATATCTAGTTTAGAATGCAATGAGTTTCTTTTTCGATCACTTTGAGAAGACGAATCCTTTACAACAAGCTTGAATAGCCAAAGCTCAAATCGGGTCTGGTTGAAGTCTTTAAAAACGGCATATCACATTATACAGGGTGTTTGGCCCACAGCCGAATATCCGAAAGGAGATGGTAGAAGTCATGATTTGGAACTTATTTAGCCTAATATACTATTATACAAAGTGTCACGGTTTTTGAGATATTGCCATTTTTCATAATTTCACCTAATTGGACGTATTTCCCCATTTAAATGTGAACACCACATTATTGGAAACTTTTAATTTGAAGGCAATGATAATTTTATAATTTTCCATAGCTATTCTATCAAGTTTAGTCATTTCCACCCACTCCTACAAGTGATTTAACAAATTGGACACGGAGAAAATTAAAAAAATTATGACTCTAAAATTTAACTCTTTTTTCATAAGATTATAAAAAAAGAAAAATTCAATACGTAATTATGTTCAAACATTTTTAAAAACATCCTTGCTCTTTGCCCTTTAAAATGACATATTACAACTTTACCACCTGCAGATTCTTAGGACTAACATGCGATTTGAATACAAAGGAACCGTTGGGCCGCACAAAAGCAAACACTTAATAACTCGTTATTAGTTATAGCTTTGGCTTCATAACCATTGTTAGTGTTGATTTTTGCATTTTAAATTGTTAATTTTGTGATTTTCGCGTGTTGCAGGTCCGTATCAGTTTACGTTGAACTCTACGTTTTATTACAATCGTTTAATTGGACTATTAAAGTGCATTGAATCTACATTGAATTACACTTGTTTCATTAGACTATTAAATAGTGATGGTCTCCAAATATTAATAATCCAGGGTCGTCAAATCTGGTGATCGAGTAGGCCATAGTATCGTTTCGCCCTACCCATCTGCGGTGAAAGTTGGCACTTAAAAAGTTTCTTACGGCTATCCGATAGTGGGCAGGACATACATCGTTTTGAAAAATCATTTATCGCCTAATACCTAGTGGCACTTTATCCAAAATATCGTCCAAATTGTTTTGTAAAAAGTTTTTAAATGCCAACTTTTCCAACAGATGGATAGGGCGAAACGATATGGCCTGCTCGATCACAAAATACCCTGCAGAAATTGTAACTGTTGTTACATTTAACAAACCAGTAGATGATTTTTAAAAACTTTTTAGCAAATATTCAGCTTGACTTCATTTTAATGTGATATTCAGAAATTAGTTTTTAAAACCTGTTTAATTATTTTTAATGTGTTAATAATTTATACGGTGTGGATGGATTTGTCTTGCCAATGCTTAAATACAAAGAGCAAGCAAAAGGAAATAATATTTTACATGAGTAGAAATGGTAGCACGTACCAGCAAAGTTCTATTGGCCAACGCAGCATATTTATGCGTAAACACCTGTCATAAATAACCTCTCTTTATCCTAATGACATTACTACAGTAGCCAAGGTATTTACTAAACTTCTGTAGGTAAATTAAAAAATCCAATGTGTATATTAGCTTCCACCTTTAATATTTTGATTTTATACACTGCCAAAATTTGAAGTAGGACTTTTTAATTCTTGAAAAACGAAATTAAAAAGAGGATTTGTAGTATTTTGTAAACGTTTCTGAATTGGCACGTCCTTTGTAAATCCTTATACACGAGTCAATTAATTGTTTAATTGCAACAGTTAGTTCTTCTTTTGTTTTATATTTAAGAAACGCTATCTGCTGACATCGGTGGTCAGAGTTACTGAAGTAGAAATAGGCTTGGTTTATTCATATGCATTTACTTAAAACCTTATCCTGTAGTTTCAATTGGAATCGAAACCTACAGTAAGCGCTATATGCAATTGTTTCATATGTACACCTACTGATTACCTATATCTAACCATTAAAATAAAATAAACATTTGAAAGTGATATCGATATCTACACAAGTGCTTGGTTCAAGAATGTTAACAGATAATACAGAAAATAAAATTCGCCGGTATATTAGTACAAAATAATTTACTTAGTGTTGTGAGTTTAAAGCATCACGCTTCACGTTTTAAGCAGTTATACAGGGTGTCCCCAGATCGACTTAACAATAGGCGTGAAAGACAAAACATTTCCGAGTTGAGATTTGAGTTAACTTGCGCCATATTTTTATTTTTTAAAAATCAAGCAGGCTTTGATAAGTATCAAAAACTTATTTTTGGTATAGGTAAAGTTCCTTTTCCGTGCGACATATCCAAAGATTTTTTAAACATACCAAATTTGAAAACAATCGGAACAATTTGATCAAAATCATTTTATTTTTCAACATAATCTCCTAAGATAGTGATACACTTGGTCCAACGTTTCTCCAGTAATTCTACCTCTTTCTTGTAATGATCTTTCAGAAGCCCCTCAAAATAGGTGTTCACTGTTGCAATGATCTCTTCGTTTGTCTTGAAATGCTTTCCAACACAGATTCTTTTAAATTTAGAGAAAGGTGGAAGTTTGACGGTGCTAAATCCGGAGAATAGGGTGGATCTTCCAACAATTCATACCTCTATTCGCCCAATTTAGCCATTGCAATTGCACTTTTATGGGGAGGTGCATTGTCCTGATGATACTTTCTTTTTTAATAAACAAGGTCTTTTTATTTTAATATTTTTATCCAATTTGTCTAGAAGGCTTGTATAATATGCTCCAGTAACGGTTTGACACTTTTCCAAGTAATCAATTAAAAGTATTTTTCTTGAGTTCAGGGAATACCGACGCCATGACCTTACCAGCTGATAGCCTTCTTCGGAGCTGAACAACCAGCTTCTGTTCACTGTTTCGGCTGCTGTTTTGTCTCCGGTATATGGTGATGGATCCAAGTTTCATCCATAGTTACAAATCACCGTAAAACATCCTTTCCATCCTTGTTGAAACGGTCCAAACAACTCTGCGATATTTGCAGTCTAATGCGTTTTTGATCGACGGTCAACAAATGCGGCTCCCATTTTGCGCAAAGTTTTTCCATTGTCAAATTTTGTGTTAAAATATGGTAAACGCGTTCAGTTAAAATGTTGGCAGCCTTAGCTAATTCAGCGGGGATCGTCTTCCACCCTGGTACGGCTATGTCTAAACTCGGTAGTTCACTTTGAAACAGTGGAAAATGATAGTGCACATTCCTTCAACACTTTTTGTAACTTTCATTGATTTTCGTCCCCGATAAACTTTCAAAAACAAAAAACTTAATCACTAAACAAACTTCTGTTTTCTCCATTTTATTAACACACGTTTGGCGTCTTTTGCAAGCTCTTGTTTCACACAGAAAGAAAAAACACAATAAAATGAATTTTTGGCAGATGTCTACTGAAAGATACAATGTTATAATGACATTACTAACTTGACGCTACTAGCCCCGGGTATAGATCATTCCAAAAACTTTTCAAATTATCCTCGTATGTATGCCAAAAACATGCGTGAAGATAAATAATAATACTAGAACACTTTCGTGCTTTGATTTTCCAACTAGCACAAAAACATTTGCCCTCAAAATGAGTAGGAAATCAAAGAAACTTTGGCTTCTTCTTTTGGTTTTAAAAAGCGGAAGATCGTCGACAGAATGATGATTTTATATAGCAATGACGTAGGTGCCCAGAAATTCATAAAGAAATTTTTTTCGTTTTATCGTTTATTAATTTGGTACAAGTTTCCTTAGTTATAGGATATTTACGATGTGACAAATTGTCCGGCATTTTCAGTCTTCTGGCAAAATCACGCTCTCACAAATTTGAGTGCAAACTCTGAACACACAGTTTCTTGGAGAGACTATAATTGGTGGAAAGCATACCATTTGGAATGTTCAAGATTTTAACTTTTTGGAGAGTTGGAAAGATTAAAGTTTTCAGCTAGTTGGAATCTCCATGACTTGGCTTGTCCAAATTCCTTGCCTCATCTATGAAGTGAGATATAAGGTAGAAGGTGCCAGCAACGTTGTTCACAGCTTTTCAACTATCCCGATTGAGTTAATTAACTAAGTAATTGATTAATAATAATTAATCTGAGTCGCACAAAGGGATTTAAGCAATTTGAAAAATTATTATAAAACAATATCCAATCGAATCCAAGTAGATTTGTCTAAATTTTACTTACCCTTTTTTGAGAACACGTTTCTTTGATATTTTGAAACTTTTACTATACTTGATTCATTAGATCTCAACTATATATAGAATTTCGACAACACAACGATAGTAACAGTAAAAGACCAATATAACAATTACATTAATTATAAAAAAAGTTGTAGTAAATAAGAAAACAGTTCATCAACAACAAACTTTTAATTAAAAGCGTCAACAATAAAGCAATAACTAAAATTATAAAATAAAAGAAAATAACGCAATAAAAATTAAACATGACCAATAAATATTAAAAGACCCCAGGGCCGGCTTCACAACTTAGGGCGCTTCAGGTATAATTAAACTTTGCTTCCTCTTATCTCATACCGGACATTACAGAGGTGACGAAATTTACTCTTTGAGTTAATTTTTGCGTTACTACAATGAGGCAGTCCCATTACTAGCATAAAGTCTGAAGTCAGATCTGAAAAACCCTGATACAGAATAAAATCGGGAATTTGACAATAAAGATAAAATAGTCAGGACATATCTAATGATAACTCAAAACATGACATTCTCAATAAATCACACGCTAACGTAGTAAAGTAAGGTAATAAACGGAAAAGACAACTAATTTTAAAATAAGAAACGATAACAAGTAAAAAAATTATAAACTTAAAACACCCTGGGGCAAACTTAGATTTTTGCATCTTTCCACTCTACACGAAACAAGATTAGAAAAGTGCGTTCATTTTTAGCTTTCTGAAAAAAGTAGCCTGTTGGAGGGTGTAACTTGATCCGTATTCGTATTGGTTTTTATAAGAAGGGTTAATGGAACGCAAAGCCCATTGAATAGTGTAGCCTGATACATTTTTGTATCCAGCTATTTTAAAATGGGCGGCTAACAGAAGAGGAACGACTTGAGACTAAAAATGGCGCGGCAAAGCAAAGCTATTGTTTTTTTTGACCGTATAAGTATACATATGTATGTTTTGGGCCCAAATTATATTCTTTTGACCTGGCAAAGGTTGAGTTGCTTCCAAACTACTTTGATTTTAAAATCTATAGATTTCTAGTTCCGCGGGTCAGTTCGACTTTGACAAGACCTTTTTTAACCAAGTCTTCCGTTGATTGTTAGGCATTTTTCAATACATTTTCTAGTACTACAATGAGGTTTTTTATTTTTTTGTATGTAATTTTGCATCGTGTTTCCTTTGTTCTGTTACACAAATCTTCCGCATTTCTGATAGCGTGCACCTTGATTTACTAGTACTCCAGAAATAAAAGTCAGTGGGTGTAAGATCTGGTGGAATTAAAGAATAAACAGACACTAAAGCATTTCATTTCCAAAATATACAAGTTAATAATTCTATAAAATCTATATTATTGGACATTCTAAGTTCATACTTTAGATTTAAGGTTTTTAGACATTGCAGAACACGATTCTTCTATCAAATCTGCTCCAAGAACTTGCTAATATGTTTTTCTAAAACAAACCATGTAATATAAACCTATCAGATTAATAATGCAGCTTCTGATAGCTACTATAAGAAGATTATAATTATGTATGTGCAGAAAACAGCAGCGTCGTTGTGAGAAAAGAACTTATTTTAATAGGTCATTTTAAAAAATGCTGATTACCTGATTACTATAAATAAGTTTTACGTAGAAATATATCAGATAAAGAAGGCAGTATGGTTCATCAGCGTAGAAACACAAAACTGTTTGATCGAGTTCATTTTGCAAATCGGGAGTGCTACGCATTTTATTGACGTTCGTAGGGCTGTACAAGTGTTTGCAATTTACTCTTTTGTCTTGCTGTGTTTGTGTCTATTTTGATGATTCACACTGCATTCTCTATCTACTTGTAGTTTGTTTGGTTTGGTTTGGTTTAACTTATAATAAATGAATAAAAATATTTTTCTGCAACTTCTGTCTTGACTGACTAGCAATCGGATATTGACAAAAAAAAATTAAGTTAATCTATGTACCGCAAGGTTACAGGCCTTTTTCGTTTAAAGCAGTATTCAGTCTTCTGTGGGTTGCAAATCTCTTTATAAGGAGCACTGCATGTACGCTCTGAGAACAAGGTGATTTAAAATGGGCGTAATTGAGCTTCATCTCGCATAGTATTGACGGTAACGAAACACAATTTTTGTAACCCTGGGTAGAGGCCTGCACGTCCCAAGTTTTTTATTCGGGCTTTACCCGACTCGGCCCGAGCCCTGGGTTTGGATCAAGCCGGACCTCAGTTAAAAAATGTATCAGGCTTTCCGTGCCTACGCCTCGTCAATCCAAGTGTTTGGGCCTGTGGGGCCGTTCTGATCTATAGTTCGTCTCCGGCTTGCTGGACCTGTCAAAAGTAAAAGTACAAATAGTTATTTTATAGAGAAAAAAATACTATATCTGTGCATGTTGTTGCTTTTTATTACCCTTTTCTAACACCAAAAAAATTAATAAATTAAAATGTCTAGTTTTACAACAATCAGATATGCATTGGAATTATTTCAAAAAAAAACAAGCAATGTCTCATTAAAATTATTCCAATGTAGTTATATCTAAAAAAATAAAAAACAACGACACGGACAGATGCAGTATTTTTTCCTTTACAAAGAACCTATTTACAGTTTTACTCTAAAATAATTAAGAGAGCAAATAATTGGATAGGAAAGATTTACTATTGAAATCTGTATGGTGCGTTATCCAATTCTACACACGTTATAGTAATATTAAGACTATTAGTAAACGATATCGTCTATAGGTTCGGAAGTTTTCCGCGGGCGTTCATGGGTCCTCCTCGGGCGCCTTACTAGACATAGAGGCCCCCCTCGGCCTTCAAATTAAAAGACAGTATAGAATAAATCAGGAAAACATATTTAAAATGTAGTACTGTCCTGGGAAAACCAGTACGGCATGAACCTTAACTCATAATTATTTTATAAGCATTAAACTGTGTTTTTGTTCCTAGTTAATTTCTAATTAGCTTGTAATAAATAATCATTTATTTAATAAGTACAATGTAATAAATAATGCTAATTACGTAATTAATTAATAATTACTAAGTTAGACAACGGTAAATAATAGTTATCACGTATTAATGATTATACCCTTGACAACATGTATAGATTGTAGCAACACTTTCTAAAAACTAAAAATACGCAAAATATTGACTTTTCGGAAATAAATATTCGAGGTAAAAGGGTCCCACTTATAGCTGTTAATTCGTTGAAGACATTCTCGGATGTTTTGCACCTTAAAATTTTCATAGAAAAAAGGTTTTGCCGTTTGTCAATTATTTTCTTTCAAACGTACTTCTTTAGAAATATCTTAAACACTTTTGTACATTATAAATAATTTTCGTAGAAGGTTTAAGAATTTTGTTTAGTGTCTAATTCTTAGTGTAGATAACACATTATAAATTTTCCTAGAAGAATTTTGCTTCTCTCTAAATTCTTCTTAAACGGACCTACAGCAACAATATTTCCTTGAACAAAATTTCTGTTAACAGTTTTTAGAAAATGATTTTCTTCGAAGACTCAAGAATTTTGTTCTTTGTTAAAACACAGGTAGAGATGTATAAAAGCTTAGTTATTTATAGGGACGACACAGTCATTCGCTAAGATTCATTTGGTATTATTACAGTTTGCATAAAATTTAACATAGTTCCTCGACAATTGTTAACCTGTTATAATCTTTAATAAATAACGTTTATTTTTACTATTTATTATTATTAAACGAACTCGCGCATTTATTATAAAAACGCCTGACATCACAATAGCTTCAAGATAAACACTTCGGTATTATTGCTAATGCAACAAAACCAAATTACAAATTCAAATTCAGAATAAATTACTTTATAATTGTTCTGTTTTTATTTACTCGTTATACAGTACGGTCCTTTTATATAAAATTATAGAAATAAGATCACTAATAACAGTTTTTCGGAAAATCACAGAGATCTGTACTAGAGATGAAACGGATATCCGGTAACTATCCGGTATCCGGCCTATCCGGCGGCCTAAATACTATCCGGCCGAATACCGGATAACTACTAGCACCTATCCGGCCGAATACTGGATTAAAAAAAAAAATTTTTAGGTAATTAATTGCTTTATTTAGTTAGTATCACTTAAGAAATACAATCAGTAATCACACAATAATTCTACAACTTAGAAAATGAATTAGTACTCATACTGCACTAAGGGCAAATTATGGTGAATGAATACCAATTTCTCTGCATTAAGAGGTAGTAAGCGGTTTCGCTTGTCTTCGTAAATAAGGCCAACTTCAGAAAAAAGTCTTTCGCTGTACACACTGCTGCAAGGTGCTGAAAGATAGATTTTGGCAAACTTTGTTAAATTTGGGTATTGTTTAGCATTAGCTTCCCACCAAGAATAAGGGTCACGATTGCGATCAATTCGCACTGACTTAAGATAAAAATCAAGCTCACATGCTATCGCGTTTCTTTCTTCACGTTGAACCTGGCTAGTATTGTTTTCATTTGCTACCTCATCAAAGCAATCCCAAAACGTGTCATGAGCTTTGCGAGATACAGCTGACTCTGTCTCTTCTCCTCTACTTTTTTTAGCCGGTGTTGAAGATGAACTGCTACTGGAGGACTCTTCACAAGACATTTTTAAATATTCCAATAGAATCTCTTGGCGCGCTCTTTCAGCATCAAGCACCCCCCAAGTAGTTTGTTTTGAATCTCGGGTCTAGGTAAGTTGCAATCAAGTAGTTTGAGTCTTGACTTATGGAGTTAAAACGAGTTTCTAATTCAGCTTTTAACGAGGCCCGCATATGTGATAAATCAGGAGTTCTTTGCTCAGTTTCATCTTTATCTAAGTATTTATTTAAAGCAGCAACGTGTGGTATTACTTCCGATGCGCAGGATAGACCAGAACTTGTTATTTTGGTTATTTCTTCGAAGGGCTTTAATAAATTGATACATTGCTCCATTAAACTTTACTGTTGAGCTGTCAAATTGATGAGTGTATCGTGATCAGTAACATACAATGATATGGCCCGCTTTTGTTCTAACAAACGTTCAATCATATAAAAAGTGGAATTCCACCTAGTGCTAATATCTTGCACTAACTGATGCTTGGGTAAATTTAGCTCTTTTTGAATCCTCAGCAGTTTTTCTTGAGCTAAACCTGAGTGATTGAAGTGCGTCACAAGTCGCCTTCCAGTAGCAATCATTGTTGTCACTTCAGCCTGGACTTTGAGCGACTCATTTATAGCTCTTTGAAGCGTATGTATGAAACATCTAGCAGAATCGTACTCAGCCAAACGAACACCCTTCACCATATTAGCGCCACTATCATGAATGAGTACATGTATTTTAGTGTGCTCAATATCCCAGCGGTTCGCGACAATGTTAAGCTCCTGAGAAAGGTTTCATTGCCAGAACTCCGTGTTCTAGTTTAAATTCAGGTGATATCCAATGAGCTGTGAAGCTCAGAAAGCTAGCATTGTTGTGTAAGCAAGTCCATATGTCAGAAGTTACTGAAATAGCGAAAGCACTCGAAATGTTATATTTAATTTTCTCGTAAATTCTGTCATATATGTCAGGAATGATTTTTTGGGTAATATAAGTCCGGCTTGGCAATTTATAGCGGGGTAAAGCTTGTTCTAAGAGTCTGGTGAATCCGGTTCTTTCTACTATGGATAATGGCTCGTTGTCTAGTGCAATCATTTCGGCTACTAAATAATGGTACTTTCTGGCTTTAGCGTCATTTCCGTCCCAGAGCAATTTCCTTTCGAAAGATTCTGTCATAGTCAATTGCTTTTTTGCTACTGAAGACGAACTTGTCCCCGGAATGGCTAAATGAATTGTAGTAGGCACGACAGCGGCATTGTCTTTATTCAGTGCACGGAATTCATCTGGATGTTTTGATTTTATGTGATTTTTCATGGCAGAAGTACCTAGAAAAAATTAGATTATAAATAAGATACCATCAAAAAAACTCTGCTATAAATAAACTTTAAATAAATGTAAATGTGCCTAACGAATAGATAGATAGATAGATAATCAACAAGTTACAATTAAAAAAAAACCGAAAGTGACTTCATGGCTTTCGCGGTCAATCAATCAATACCTATCGTAAAAAAAACTAAAAACTTCGAAACAAATTAATTACGTTACGAAACTTGCAAGATACTTCACTCGATAAAAAAAAGAATTGCAATTAAATACATACCTGCTTTTTTCCCTTCGCCGCCACGAGAAATTTTAACATTGCATAATAAACAAACAGCAAACTTATTATTATCACTGTTTATATCAAAATATTCCCATAAAGGCGATTTTTTCTTCACCGATGTCATTTCTCGTTGTTAAATCTTTTTAGAATTATGAAAATACTTCAGATAACAAGAGCACAAATAAAATAATAACCTAAAACGATCACGCACGTGTCTGCACTGCAATCAATACAATAAGTCAATGAATGAAACAATTGTTAACTTCACTTATCAACGAAAAGACCCGAATTGGGCCGAGTCCACCCGATCGTTCGCGCGCCGCCTACGCAAGCGTGCTTCTTGCGATGCACCAAACGGCAACGTTCCGCCGAATATCCGGCGGCCGAATATCCGGCTATCCGGCTACAAGGTTGGCCGAATATCCGGTATCCGGTATCCGGTATCCGGCTAAACTGCTATCCGTTTCATCTCTAATCTGTACAACGATTTAAATAACACTAGTACATCTTTTCAACGGGTATTCGTGATTGTTTGGAGATAGTGAAGAAACTGATGATGTAATCGACATTTTCTTTAATATAAAGTAGTATTTTTTTCTTCCTTTCATAATTTTAAAAGTTCTCTTTCTACGTTAATAAGCGTGTAAAGAAAATTTTTAAATTTAAAATGACATATTTCTGACGCTAAAAAATTACCCCCCATTTCAACCCCCTTCAAAAAGACAGCAACACCCCATTTTATTTAAATTGAATGAGGGTTCATGCGATACCTCGTTTCAAAGAGCATTTAATTACCTATTTAGCAATGTATTTTTTTTAGATTTACAAGAAAACTCCATTTTTAATACTGTAATGTGCAGTTACAATTAAATGCACTGTAGCATATGTCAATGAAGTGTTTCCAAACAGATGGATTGGTAGACGTGGTACAATAGAATAGCCAGTTCGTTCTCCTGATATGACACCATTTGATTACTTTTCTGGAGGTTATCTGAAATCAAAAGTGTATTTTGTTACGTTTCAAGTACATTCTTAGTAAACATATTCTAAAATTTAAAATTGAATTTTTTTTTAAATGAATGAACGAAATCTAAAAAAAATACATTGCTAAACAGCCAATTAAATGCTTTTTGAAACGAGACATGACATGACTCCTCATGCAATTTAAATAAAATATGATGTTACTGTGTCTTGGAAGAGGATTAAAAAGGGGGGTAATTTTTTAGTGTCAGAAAATGTCATTTTAAATTTAAAAATTGACGTGTTTCAGGATTTTTTGTTTACACGCTCATTAACGTAGAAAATTAATTTATCCGTTACATTTGGACCTCAGTGTACTATAAAAAAAGGCACTACACATTGAAATTAAATTGTTATTAATAGGGATTTCTCATATAAGTAAGTACTGAATGATTCGTGTGGACTTTACTGCAAATTAAATAGAAACTTTATTAATAGAAATGCATCTGATACGTCTACTATGGCACTTTGATAAAAATCATCAAAGACTTAAATTCCTTGAAGTGGAAGAAGAATGGGTAAATACAGAAAATAACGTGTAAGACAAAGATGGTCAGAGTTTTTTGAGAATTCCTAGGTATAGAGTGTGATTAACCCATTTGGATATTAGGTTGTTATTTTTGTTGTTGCTTTTGACCATCTGTAAAACTGCGATTTATTATCGTTACAAAATACCTTCAAATTAAAAACGTATGCTGACAATTAAACAAAAATCAATTATTCTAAGAATTCACCTACACATTTTGTTAATTTAATTAAAATAAAACTAATTTAAATTACACATTTCATATTAAAAATCACTTTACACGTAACCTCAAAAAAATCTCACAGTATTGTTAATATTCATGTTTACTTTTGAAACTGCAACTACTATTAGTAGGTATCTATTATCGTGTGATCCAAAAAAGAATTTCATCAAAGTGGCATACCATAACAGACAAAGACATTCATAGTGGCATGACGAATACTGAAGTAGTCTCTTTTTAAACATAGGTTGTCAACTGATTACAATTGACAATTGCTGCGATTTCAAACATGCGTAATTTCTCCCCTGGATCACTTGATATGTACACGACATGAGCCTTAACCATACGTGACTCTAATAAGACGAAATCTATAAACAAAGACCATTTCTATGTATACAGTACAATAACCTAAAGAATATTAAATAGCTTTAAAAAATTTACTTTAGAAAGTTCTGAGTGTCGAAAAAAGAAATTAAAAATTGGAATATACGGAATAGTTTCTAAGAACACTACCAGATCTGTTAGGAAGAAAAACATTAAAACACAAAGAGGAAATAAGAAGAATCAAAGAGAATCTCATTAAATCAGTTACAGATAAAATAGAAACAATTCTGATAAATGTAGATTCAATTTGTAGAACTACATTCTGAAGGCACGTTTCGGTTTGAAAAAGTTACAATCTTTGAATCTTTAGTCGATCACATACACAAACTATTTATACAACCATTTCTGCTGATGCTAACGTATGTTACGAAAGTTTGGAGAAAAGCTTCAAAACTATGCATTATTACAAAAATGGAATTTATTTAAATGGTAGTATCAATAATTTACTTAATATTTAAATAGCGGAGAACAATATTTAGAGAATTGACGAAAGACATAAGGTCTTTGATAGCATGCAACTTCTTTTGAATCTTCCGTATGAGGCCTTGTAAAGTATTCACTTCAATTTTGCGTGTGTTCTAAGACATTCTTCTTAAATCTGTTCATCTTGTGCTTCCACTCCATTATTGTAGACTCAACAATTTCTAGAAATCTTCGATTGGCTACGCTTGTGCTACATATGAGAATTGTCATGCTTTGGTTTAAAGAGTAATATTGTTAACTTCGAACCAATTTCTAGTAATTCTCACATAGTGGCAAAAAAACCACCCATTTACATGATTAGAAAGATTTAAACAAAGCGTCCCTCCTTGTTCAAATTCGGTTATTGTTATATAGATACTTGATAGAAATATATTTTAATCACGAAGAACGTTCATAATTTCGCGCTTAAGCAAACGTCCAATGAGGTAGTAGATACTTTGTTGACTTTTTAACTTGTAAATCATCCCAGTACAAATTGTTTAATTTCTGACAAATGTAAGAATAGATTTGAATTCTAAGGAGTGTTTGTTTATCATGACAGTTAGTCACAAATCAATTATTATTATTTGTAAATCGATGAAAGATTTCTGAAAGATTACGTAATACAAGAGAAATGCTTTCGAAAATTTAAAATAGCTAGAACAAGACGAGATTCAAAGGCCAAAACAGCCAAAGCAGGTTTGTTGCTCTGTATTTGACAAATCTGAGGTAATCCGAGTCCAATTTACCTAATGACCAACATCTACTCATGTCCTACTACTGTCCTCTTGTTACCAATTTACAGATCATCTTGAATTATACATGTAGGACTTCAAGTAGTATAAGCATCCAAAAAAACAATTTTGGTTTTGTCGGGAAGAGTAGCAATACTAGATAATGCAACGTATAGTTTGGAACACAATCAAGTATATCAACAAAATTTATGAGCGATTTAAAGGATGGGATTACCTTTACTAGGACGTGTTTAATATTAGTTGGTATTAGTAATTACTGCGGCTGTATTACTACAAGCGGAAGAAGTCGTGTTAAGGAACAAATAATGTTAGATCGCAGTACTTATGTACTTATACAATTTATTTTACTATTAAGGCAGTTCATCTGGAGTGCAGACTAATTTATATAATAGTACGCCGATGACAATAAATTTTTTCAAAGTTAATAATTATCTAACAGAGCAACTTTAGCAATTTTTCAGTAGCTAATAATTCCTCAATATTATAGCTAGCAAACTAATAAAAGAATAATCATTGGCTATTTTATATTAGTCAGGTCCTCACACTGTTGATGTTTGGGTATTATTTTCTTTGATTATATCACGATTACACAAGTAGAAGCTATCTTAACATTCCGACCTGTAATCTTTCAACGATCCATATGTTTTATTCCATTGATATCAGCCCATTTTTAATAGATCTTACTTACCTCTGTGCCAAACTATTCATCAGGAAAAATACCTATAAATCACTTATTGAGTTAGCAACATGTCCAACAAATGACTCACGTTTTCTGGAGGAAATAATCCAATGAATGTTTAAATATTAAAATAGTGTGAAGAAAAGAGAATCTGTCTCCTTTAAAATGTAAAATCGGGCGTATGCGTAACATGCACCCTGGCTCTAACAGGTTAGTCAAGATGGCCTTAGTGAAAACTTTAAAGCCAAGCAGTATAGTTTAGTGTAACAAAATTGTGTAAATATGACTTCGAGCATAGCATCAAAGGAATTTTTAGCAAAAACTAGTTTTAATACATTTATTTACTCTGGTCGCGATTCTGCTGTATGCATCAGATCTATTAAAAATGCAACTTTCAATGTGGGCGGTATGTTAAAACTCTTGCTTCCACCAGTTGCTTTCACCCTTTCCCTCCAACCTTGTGGGTTGTCTCCTATTATTTAAACGTATCACTTTGTTTGAAAAGTCCAAAGTAAACCATTCAATATTATTTATTTTTTGCATAATAAATAATTTAGGACAATGTAAGTTGTTTTAATCTAACTGTGATGTTTTATAACCTTTAGAAAAAGAGATATAAAGCTAATGTCTATTAAGACTGACTAAGATGTACAAACAAGCAAATACAACCGCAGAATTCGTTTCATTGATGTTTCTCAATTCATCTCGCTTCTATAGATTAATATTGCAAGTGCAGGTATATTTTTTCTGTAGGGTTTACAGTTAGTACTATGTTACATTTTACCTTGCTTGGTGCTCTGGTTGTACGAGTATTGTCGTCTCTTGTTTCTCATGCGTATGAAGTAACTGATAATTTATAATCTAATAATCGTTTGTAAGAGGTGTAGAGGTACTTAAGCAAACTATTAGTCAAGAATAATGTACGTGTTGTGAGCCTTGTAAAAATATACAAGTCAAAATTGTATGTCTGATAATAAAAAGAAAAATTTTTTACAATATGTACAACAGAGAACAAAATTTTTGAAAATTGATAAAAATAAACATTTTAGGTCTATTATTATTAGATTTATTATAATTCACAACTACTTCCTACCTATTAATATAAGATTGATATCTGTAATATTATTTTCTAGTAACTTCAGGAAAAGGAGCATTATTTGTTATAATTTTTACTTATTCAGTGTAATCAGTCTGCAACAACAAAAAATTGATATCACATATATAGAAAAACAAATTAAAGATGTTTTAGAATTATGGAGATACCTACTTATGTGTAAAAATTACAGCACAGTTGTTTTCCGTTAATTTTATTGCAAAACGTTCTTATTTGATATATAAATTAAATATAAATACGTTCTTATAAAAACGTAAATACTAGGACAATATTTCTTCTGTTAATCCCTATCAAAATTAACAATTTATTAGGTTATAACCTCTACTGATGTGAGGTTATAGTTAGTCGGCATCTCTTTGTCTGGGAACATAATAGTTTGTACATAGATACACTGGACAGTGATTACGCAGAAGGCAGAAAGGAAGAAAAGATTTTCAGGCGTCACTGTGTAAACTCGATTTTAGAATGTAATTACTAATGACAACTTAACTAATCAATTCTTCTTCATTATATCACAAATTTTTAGAATTTCTTGCATTTTACAATCATTTTGATGAGCTTGAATAATAAAATATTTATGAGGAAAGGACTAACTGTGACGGAACCTTATGACTTCAAAACTGACGTTTGAAGGTGAAAAAAACTTTTTTGTGTAATGGAAAAAAACATTCAGTCAACCGTACTAGTACGTAAAGAAGAATTATTTTATTCAATAGCCTTAACTATAAACTTGATGTGGAGAAAGAGTAGGATATTACTATAATTTCTTAGAAATGTAGATGTTAGACTTTGCTTATTAATAACAAAAAACTTATTAAACAAACAATCAGTGAATACATTACTTAAGTTTAAAGTCTAAATGTCTTCGACTTAATTTGTCTTTACAAAACTTCTGGTGTAATATTAATTTCACAATGTTACAAATGTCAATTTTATATTAATATACATTGTACAGTAGTACTCCTGTGATGAAATAAGATCAAAACTCTTAATAAACATATGACCATAAAGAATCCGCTCCCTCCTTTATATTTCCGCCTATCAATTTAAACAACCCTTAATAATAACAACACAGAAATTTGTTTTCAGTGTTGCACATCGTTTCATAGAAACTGAAAATATAAGAGATATCTAACAGAACTTTAACACTCTGTATCTCAGAAACGGTGCTTCTTTATCGAGTTTGTCCGTAGATTAATAATCTTATTCTTGGCCAAAGAATCTATCAAGGCATTTCAAATTGAAATAGAACAAATTATAAAAACAGTTCGGAAACGCAACGTTTCCGTTACACCTTCTTCTTTGATGTTTGATTTACTATCAAGATTTATGCTAAAATGTTATTAAAAAATACCTCTCAAAATCGTACATTGTTTCTGACCTACTGAAAAAATAAAATATCAGCATTGAACATTGGATTTAGACCATTTTATAAAATTCCACTTGACTCTGAAACGATTCTGTTTAACAATAAGTAAAAAATATGCAAAAGTAACTTTGTTTTTACTTATGTGAGTACAAATTTTGAAAACTTGACTTAATAGATTAACCACTACAAAAACATTTACAAATAAAGATAAATTCTTTACAGTGAATTAAATCTGCAACTCCATTATAGTATGTTATTCTACTAATCTTTAATAATATGCTCAAGTACACATAATGTCGTTCTAAACACAGGTAGTAATGAACTTTTCCTGACCCATACACAAAGTCTGTTGAATTGAGCCATTCCTTTATAAAATAGAGAGTTCGTGTTTTCTGATAATTTGTTCTGTTTAACTAAATATCATTTTGAAAACTAGTAGAATAAGCATGAAATTTATTATTAAATTTAACAAACTCATTAAGATAACCTAGTAAGTGACCATGTGAGTGTTTATAAACAAATTTCAATACAAACAAATCAAGTTATTACAACAATTCAGTTGCTGTAGGGTATTTAACATTGCAATCATTGTAATTAATCGAAGTACCTACACTTTCTAAGTTTATTGTCATACCTCGGTCCCTAAGGTCGGTTAATTTTATTTGGTCAAATACAGAATGGTAGAGCAATACTCAAGATAAGCTTTTCAGCGAATTCTCATAGACTCATATAGACCACCCCCAGCAAACACAATTATATCGTAGCGATATCAGTGCGACTTCATCTGTGTGCGAACTTGTTTAATGTTACATAGCACACTGCGCACCTGTGCGTTATGTATAACGCGTAATGTCAGAAACACAGTACGAGTTGCAGTACATCGCGATTACGTACCGATTGTTACATGCCGACTACATCCATCGTGCTTCAGACTAGGTATATGCTTGTTGGTGCATCGTCATAATTTTACGTGAATACATCGCTCTAATGTCTACGTTTCCATGTACCTGTTTCGTTTAATTTTAAAAGACCATGTAATATGCTAAATTACGCATTCGTTACGTCTACATTGTTACATTGTACAAGAGTATGCCCCATTAGTTAATTAAAGTCTGGTCTTTCTACCTCCTTGTAAATTTATCGTCCACGTAACCCAAAACTTTTTTCCAAGCTTCCGACCAATTTATTCTAGTCTAAAGAATACCTTTGTCCGATATTTCCAGCCGTTCGGAGATTCCCACGTTGACGCAATCACGAATAACCACGAATAACAGCAAATTCGTTGGTGAAAACATTTTTTTAAATTCTGGAGATCTCGCCTTTATAGCCAACTCCGCCGATCTTGCATAAAAAGAGTTTCTAGAAAAAAAAAGAAAACAAATGAACAAAAATAATTATGTATAACAAACAAATCCGCATGTTCTTTATTTAATTTTCTAATTCTCCAAAACTTTCTTTTGTATCTGTCGGCAGCATTTGCTCTACCTCTGATCTTTGATTGATTGATTAATCGTAATATCAGAATTTAAAATTTTAGTATCGCTAAAACTACTTGTCATTGATGCTATTATTACTGGTGAAAGTTTCTTTTATAGTAGTATTGTTTTCAATTTTGTCAAAGATTTTATTATGGTTGTCATTTTTATTATTGAATAATTGTAATTTATGTTTCGCTTTTATAATATTTTTGTACTTCCCTAATCTACGGTACTTTTGTCTAGTTGATAAAGTACTAAAAGCATTTTCTTGTTTGTAAAAATATAACTTGTGAAGGGGAAGATAGATTAAGGCGTAAAGACTTTGTTTATGATTCTTAAATTTACTTGTAAAAGTAAATTTATGTACAGTGGCATATTGATCATTTTCTTTAAACCAGTAACTAAACTTTTGAATAGTTGTAAATCATATATTGCTTTGATAAACAATTAATGTGGATATTTGTTTTAAGATAAGTAACTAGCAGTACTACAATTAGGATTTTACTTAAAGCTTTTAAATTTTAAATAAAATTGTATTGTATTGTAGAAATTTGTGGCAGTAACGGTAATTATAGTATTGGGGACCACAACACAAAGGGTCATAAAATCTATTATACCATTATACCCAGGTAACAAATTTCTTTCATGTTTCTCAAAATTCTAAACAGATGTTCTTAGAATGCACCTGAATAACCTTGACTATAATTGTTTGTTTTTAGCCTGTCCAGTTTGAACCCGGTTGACTATGATGTTTAAATAAACATTGAAAATTGGAGTTTCTCAGTTAGACAACACGGCTGCAGAGCCGTACTTAGGGACAACATTTAATTTAAAAAAGTGATTTATTAAATTTTGTAAATTTCTAGTATGTTTATGTTAATATCGGTCTATTACAATACGAATAGGCTTCTGTTTAAATAAATAACCCAAATTTCAAAACACCCTGTATAGTTACTGTTTTGCTAGGACCAGCTGTTTTCCCAATATGAGCTAAAAACCAAGAAAGAGACTAAATTTGCTCTGCGCATGCATGTTTCCGACCTCATAGGACTGAGGACTTTTGACATAATCATCCCCTAGCACACCCCAACACATTCCAAAAGTGAAAAATCCTGTGTCTCGAATGCCGTCTGGAAACCTTATTTTGGCTGGCCTAAAATACAAACATATTTGTATTGAAAATGTGTCGCTTATCTAAAATATATTTGCTCATGCAGTATAGCGTGTAATTAAAAAGATAAAAAATTAATAAAAGAATAGTTTCTTGTTTTGACGAATAAAAAACTTAGGACATACTTTTAGTCCAGGGACGCAAACAGCACGTGTGTTATACGGCCTAATAGATTTCGGGTGCATTTAGTTGCTCATCTTCTCTGTTCTAGTCTCAAAACCCAAACCATCTTATTTCGTCACAGGTACCTCACTCAAGCCCCACGCCTTAAACCCGACAATATTCAATTGGACCTCTGGGATTCCCCACTTGAGCTCTCACCCACCATAAAATACCTTAGGATTATGTTCTCATCTTCTCTCTATTGGACAGGGGAGATGCAACACTGCCTGAAAACAGTCTAACAGCGCAGCGCTCTCCTCTCGAAGCTCCGGGGTGGCATTTCAGGTTGCCACCCCCATACACTTCTCCATACCTACAAGACGTTTATCAGGCCAGTCATAGACTACCGTTTCACCTGTTTTTCCACAGCCCCCAACCATCTAATTAATCGCCTCCGGACCAAGGAGAGGGCCATCTGTAGAAGGATTCTCGGCCTGGACCGCTTTCACCCCTCCGGTGAAGTCTGCGACCTCGCCGGGATCCCTCCTATAGATGCGCGTCTTAAATTCCTCAGAGATCGCTTCGTCACTAAAGCCATCAATTTAAACAAAACCTCCACCCTAGAGGTCCTGCATACTCCTCCAGGCAACTATCGCCACAAACCCCGAGCAAAAATGAAACACCCCCCAACTAGACTTCTGCAAAACACGCAGAATCTCCCTTCTGACCTACAGGAGGTCCTGGATTCTACCCCATTAGCCTATCGCTAGCCTACTCAACCCACAAGCAGTGTCACCACCCACTCATCTAAATTCGTCATTTCCTCACGGAAGTAACCCCACCAACCCTGGTTTCTGAACGGATCCGTTTTTCTTTTTTTTCGCTATCGCTCGACGCCAAGAAGATCACCGCTCCCCCTTCCCCGGGGCCCTTGCCCGCATGCCGCACCTTCTTCAATCTACCACGCTTCCACCGATGCATACGAGCTTTGCGTTCTGCCGTCTAAATTGGGCTTAAGAGAAGCTAAAGAGCTTCTAAAGCCGGTGCCATGTGCACCACATCGTTGATTTCTGTCTGTCTGTCAGTTCTAGTCTGATTTTAATTACCATTAGAATTATCTTAAACTAAATCAACCATATTTTAAATGGGTGTCTCCCTCGAATGTCTTGCCAGGCATTCCAACTCCCAAGAGAAAAACCAGTACAGAATAAGCCAACATAGCATATTCAGTCGAAAACCAGTACTTACTGCCGTGAGAAAAGTACAGATAGTCACTTTATCTTAAGGGTTGTATTTAGTAGTTTCAGAGAGAACCGCTGCAGACTGAAATTTCCTCAAATTTTGCAAGCAAATACAAACTTTGTCTTTCACTTTTAAAATGATATCAATACCTGTAGTTATTTAACTCATCAATAGTTTTATGTCTATGCATCGAAAAATTAGAAATTCATTTTCTAATCAAAGTTATTAGCATTAATTGACGTAAATTGGCAAGTGATTAACTTCACTATTGGTTAGAAACAATTTTTAATTGTTTTTCCGCCCATTTAGAAAAATGAGGTTGATGATGATTACTCGAAACCGAAACGTACTACAGAAATTTTGTTAGGGTATTTTAATAGAAAACAAAATGTGGCAATGGAAAAGTGGTTTTAGTTTTCCGATATCTCTTCAAATAAATGAAAGAAGAAATAAAAACAAAAATCGAGAAATCAACATTTTTTTAAATATCTCAGAAACTATTCAAGATATCTAAATTTTGCAAACGCGAACAAAAGGTCCTATACCTAACCAACTTTCACCTCATTTAGCCGATCCTGTATCTCTTACCGTTTCCAAGATCCCCACGCTGTGCATCCTTATCTTGGACACACTGTATAGTGTACACTTAAAATTCATATATTCGGTACCATGGACACCAGATTTTATGTGATAGAGAGATTTGATTAAAAAAATTAACTATCATTAATAAAAAATACAATTAATCAAAAATTGTTCATCTCCGTCAATTATATTTTCAAAAAGTAGTAATATACAGGGTGATCATTTTAAAACTTCCCATTCTGAATGTTTTGAAAACCAAAAAGGTATTGGAATAAATCCAAGGACATTTTCTTATACCGGGATGGAGGACTAAACTATGTACAAAGTTTTCGATTAAAATTCTACCTTTAAGCTCCAGCCAGCCCCACTTTAAAATTTTAAATTGGATGATATGGCATGTAGCACATCAAATTAAAGGTCTTCAATACCAAAATGCAGTGGTGTTTGAAAAAATCAAATCGGTGATTGGTTTTCGAAGAATTAATTTTTTTATTTTAATAAAGATGCATTGTTAAATTTATCGTAATAGATGGTCGAATTGCGCTCCGTTGGTTGCTAGGCAATGATAAAGCCTATTTTACTTTACTTATCTAAAATTACGATGAATTTCATTTGATTTGATTGATGCATGAAAACAAAAATTATCTAATTTTAGTAAATCACTAGTATAATACTAGACTGCAGTTTGTCGCTTATCATCATCAACTAAACCTGGAGAATAAAGAACTTACACATATTATTATGTACCTACTTTTCTCGTTTTATAACACTTGGCCAAAAGACCTCAAAAGTTCATTTCAAGAACAATTAGAAGTTCACAATTTTATTTTCTTTCTACATACAATCGATTTATCAAGCCAAAGTGTAAACAGTTTTCGTATCATTAGAAACAACCCCAACCCACAAACCGAACATATTCTTGAGTAATTGTTGTTATTACGATGTTGATCTATTTTTGTTGTACTCTTTATTGTTATGGTAAAGTAGAAGGATAATTTGGAAACATCAGAATAAGCATCTTTGCGTGTGATATATCCAACCGGTTTTGTGAATCTATTCAGTCAAAAACATCTAGAAATGCAAATCATAACCACGACAAATTTCGTTTTGTTACTTTTTTCAAATTTCGGCGGCCATTTTGACTATGTTTCCGAAGAGATATCAAAAACGAAAACACCACGTTGTCTTTAGTTGTTGATGTAGAATCCAAATCTGAAGTCAGAATTTCAGAATTAAAAAAAAATGCGGACAGACAAACAGACAGACAGACTTCGCAAATTCAGGAACGACTCCTTTTGAAGTTCGTTGAACATTGTCTTAGTTGTTTACGTGTACACGACATAAACCGTCAGTGCCATAGTAAATTCTTTGACTCTACCGTTTCTTACAGGTAACTGCCTCTCTATTCTGGAATCAACCAATTCAAGAAGATTACGATTCATGTAAAAATTGATACATCTGTCAATTACTTTCTCTTCCCAAAACTTCCTGTCTTTAAAAATCTTTTGAATACTAACACCTTTAGGGCTCCAAAAAACAAATAAACAATATTTTCTCTGAGCAATATGTAACTGACCATGAATCTGGAAGTAATAGTTATGTTTCATATTTAGTTTCATCTTACCATTTATAAAAGTACACCATTTTTTCACGTTCGGCACATTTTGAGCAGTGTCTTAGACACGTAGCAATCCGCCTCTTTTGAACAAAAATAATTGGCACATTATGCACTATTCTCTGTAATTAAGAACATAAAGTATGGCCTTTTAGTTTTATGAAATAAAATATCAAAGCCAAACGACATGGCCAGTCGAAATCTGACTGTCCCTTCTCTATTTCCAGGCCAAATGGTTTTTCATTTCGCACATCTATGTCTTTACTTGGTGATACGTGCGGAAGAGATGGTACATATACCCTGTCTTATTTCTATAATTCCAATCCATTTCAAATTTCTAGCGTTTTCAAAGTTAGATTTAGATTAAACATATTAGTTAAATACGTATATGATTAATTAGTTAACAGCAAACCAAAGAACAACAATAATCTAATGGGAGTAGCACAATAAGGTATTATTACCGACACGACAAAAATTTAGCAGGAATTATAGAAACGAGATAGAGTACAGCAGCATCTTGCTGGCAGTAGCAGATTTGGAAAAAGCTGATAGCGTAAAGTGTCTAATGTTGTTGCCTTGTCACCACCATAAAGATGGTTAAAACACTGGCATCAGGATCCCTGAAGATAGTTGCAAGTTCATGCAATGCTGGCTTGTTCTAGAACCGAGTGCGGAACTTGATTTTTCCAAAACCGAACGGGGAAGACGTGGTGTCACGCCTACTCAAGGCGTGAAAAACAAGAAGATTCTAAGAACAATATTTCAGAAGTATTACCTCTTCCAGGTTTTCGGAAATAAATGGGGAGATGTTGAGCCAAACTTGTCAAAAGAACTAACAAATCAATGTTCTCCCAGATGATTTTCCCAGAATCATATTCTGCAGCGATGAACATAGCGGATATTATAATAAGTACATCAGCGTCTTCTGTTGCCTGCTTCACAGCGAGATTGCCTTGTATGAACGTCTCCTTAACTATTTACCTATTAACTATCTTTGTAACTATCTACCTACTCATGTTGTAGCAAATGTAATGCTCTACAACTTTTAATGAAGACTTTCTCCTTGGTAAAAAGAAGTTATCGAAAAATTAAAAAAGTCCCGGAATTTTGATGGTTGTTGGTGCCCCACGGCGCTCGAAAAGAGGCGACGAGGTCGCGAACTTGGGTTTTTTTGCTAGGGCACCGACATACAAAACATATCCAAAAATTAGAAGACATAACCTTTTGCAATCAAAGGCCCCTTTTTCAGCCTCTATTCCCTGGACTGGACTTCCAAATCAGGAAATATATCTGCAGTATCTTGAAGAGAGAAATTTAAAGGCTTTTCCACTATTCTGCTTAAGGATTCATCGTCATTTTTCTCGACTTCCAAATCAGGAGATATATCTTCAAAACTACGCTCTTGTGCACATATTCGCTTGTGAATTCATTATAACTTGTTTCAACATCCAATTCAGGAGATATGCCTCCATTATCACACTCCTCCACATATTCACTTGTGGACTGATCATTATTTGCTACTAAGTAATAGATATAAAATTGAGAGCCTGATTGTAATGCTACAGGCCAATCTTTGTTCATTATAAAGAAAGTAATAACAGAATTGTAACCCTACTTGTAAATAGGGCGATAGGCATAGGCATTGATTGATTGAGATTTAAATAATCAAAATATTCATTCATGTTATAGGAAGTTTTTAAATTGATGTTAAATGGTTAAACAGTAATAGTTTCGAATATTTCTTTTTCATTTGCAATACTATTCTTTCTTATCGTCATTTACTTTATAGTACTGAAGATATGTTACATTTTGAGCATCTAGGAAAATTGCACTTTTTAAGTTGTTACTGAATATGTACAGAATATTGTCTTTTAGATCAATACAATACTTCAATTTCGAATTATTCTTGATCTTTACGCTTTTGATGCATGTTCTTATATACACTATATTTATTGGCATTTGCAGTGAACTTATAAGAATAACAAGGAACGCTTAGTATTTAATATAATTTTTTACTTTGTTAAAGAAACAACGAAATATTAGCAAAACGCGTAAAACTGAATTTAACTCAAGGTTGTAGATTGTGGTTTATGATATCTTTACTAATCAAATTTTAAACACATAGTTATTTGAAAAAGTTCATTTAAAATCAATTTAACAGTTACCCATTAGTATATCAGATAGTGTTAACACCTGATATACGTTATCCAAATGATTCTAAGTTGAAATTGAATAATTTTTAATTCGGATAATTTTACTTGAGCGGTAACAAACTATTATTAATAATATAAATTGTCCGAATAATCTTTAAATATCTTCAGATAAACACATAATTGAATGATCCTATAATCGTCATTCGATTATGCCTATCACTATCCTACCATTGCTTGTCCGGGAATCTCAAAGAGAACCAGCTTATTTTAAAAGTTTCTTTTTCCAAGAAACTAAAAATATTATAACTGGAACTTTCAGATCAAGGACAAGTGCAAAAGGGAAACCAGCACAATATTAGAATAAAACCGAAAGAGTAAAGTCCTCACAAATCTCCTAATTTACAACTGCTTTTGTTCAATTATATTTCAGTTCTACCTGCTCTTCTCGTATCCTTCGGCGTTTGCTGCTTAACTGGTTATCTATTCTTAGGCGTTGCCGCAAAAATGAAAATATTTTTCTCACGCTACTAAATACAACCCTTAAGGTGGGGATATCGCCCTGCCTTTAGATATGGGCTTATAGTAAGTCTTATTTACTTGAAATTACGAAAACCTTAGGTTTTTTATGGAAAAAGAAAGTTGTAACTTGATGCTATATTATAAAGGTTTGTCGTAAAACTAATTTTAGTAAGCATAATTTAGTATTAATATGTTAAAATAATTAAATAGTTTGGGTTGTGTTGGCACTATATAAAAACGCAAATAAATAGAATCTGAACAAGAAATACAAAAAATAACGGTTTTATAACAAGCCATAAATACACCAGAACACCTGAAACATTTGAACTACGAGATTTAAGTAGTGTATTTGCTAATTTCCAGTAAATTGTAAATATTTCTACTAGTCCTTTTAATGCTGAAGCATTCGTTTATCGTTTAATAATGGCCCACACCCTAAAACGCAGATAATTTTGCAACTCTGTTAACACAAAAGTTCTACTATTCATCACTAGGCTTCTGCACAAGCTAATGCACAAGCTAATGCACAAGATTCTGTCCACTACAGGTACTTTTCTTTCCAGGGCATCCCACCCTTAAACGTAAAGCTAAGTGAAGCTACACAGCTTATGTATATTTTTTAGTGTCAAAAAGGGCTTGCTGTAATAGCATTTACTTTAGCATAAGCCCACAAATAGTTTGCAATAATTGCCAGAATAACCTCGAAATTACTACTTTCTTTGGCATCACATAAACAATTCTTTATCGTTATTGTTTGAGATATCTAAACTAACCAAATAAGGAAAGAGTTTGAAATATTGAAAGCCGTTTGTGGTTTATAATAATATAAGATCAAAATATAGTTCAAAACCTGTCAAAGTAGGGGTTAACCGTAAAACGCGGTGTTTTACGGTAATCTATTTGGCTGAAAAATGAAATAGAGGAATAGTCACAAATTGTTCCGACTTGTTTATTGAGTATTATTAAATACAGATATTGCAACATCAATAAATTAATTACTTATTGCATATTATCATGATAGATGCAATTACTGTTTAATCTCTTCCATGAAACGGAATGTGGCGGCTTTTACAACGTAGGTATTTGACCGTCATTTAGGGCGTCACTGTTCTTATAGTGACGCCAATTATTTCGTCTATTCTTACGACAACGTGTCTGCTAATACATATTGAAACTTCGAATTGATAATGTTATCATTTGCTAATAAAACATGTTATTAACTTATTAGAATCACTGTTGTATTTTTCAACAAAACTTTAACCTACAAATATAAAGCATGAAAAGTTTAGACTGGGTTTTAACGACTGGAGTTTTTTGATCTCTAACATAAGAGTGCAAGCCTATTCTTTTTATCAAATTCACAGTTAGTAATTACTTCCAGAACCCGTTGGTTATTATTTGAAACAAATATGAAATAAATATAGTTTAATGTCTTAAAAGTAAGTACCATAACTAACTTTCATTGCAGACGGTTCTTTATTAACTGTGGAGACCGTGTTATGTAAGGTAATATTAAAGAAAAGAACAAAACATACCACAGTGCACGAAAGAACTAATTAGATATTAAATAAAATTTTTGGGTTTTGGAGTTTACCTAATACAGAAAAGCTTTGGAAAGTATATTAGAGTAATTACTAAAATAATCCTTCCTTATTTTAAATAAGCCTCAATTACATCAGTGGATGTTGAACGATCATTCTAAGCGGTTAATTAATGTACAGAGCATTGCAAAAAAGAATTTAACATTTAAAGGACGTATGGGTTATATAAAATGATCAAAAAGTTAAAAGCTTTAACATACATGAGTCCGTATATCAACCGTTTTCGACACAAGAGCAATTTTATTTTTGGATAGTTAAATACTTAATCAAGGAGAACCATTTCATTTCATGGAGAAAATTCAATTTCATGGCTTGCTAGATCTCTAGACTTAATTCCTTTGATCTCTTACATTTGGAGTTACTTGGGAAATTTAGCATACGCAACACCCGTAAGTAATCGTGATAAGTTGCTGCAGCAAAGGTTGTCAATCTGAGTAAGACTGGGCTTCTTTTTTGAAAGAGTGCGGAGTACCTTCCTGAGAAGATGCAGATCTTGTGTCGATATAAAGACAGTGATGTACAGCTAAACAAAATAGTGGATGAAGGCTGATTGTCATATTACACATTTATTATATAAAAATAATTAGATCTTTAAAAGACTATTTAGTATTTATTGGTAAGTAAGGGAACGCCGTTGTCCTGCGTTCCTCCTTCTTCCAATACACCACTGTATGATGATGAATCATAAATTATAAATGTTAAAAAACGTAAACCGCTATTTTCCGTTTTTTAAATCATAAATTATAAACAAAACAAGTTAGCTCAAATTTCTTTTAGATTATTAATCAGCGTAAAATCTAGCAAAGTGCCAAATGTAAGCCAATGTTCTAATATCTTGTAATACGCGAGATCTGCATGCTTATACATTCAAACATCACTTTTTACCTGTAATGTTGATTTTCATTTGTACCTAAGTTGATTAAAATTTTACTTTTAGTTTCAAACCTTGTTGACTCTAAATTGTGGTATATACTATCAAAAATTAATTGCATAGTTCTCGAAAAACATACAATGATCAAGATTACAGGTAAAGATTGATGATTGAACATATTCAACATAAATTTAAAAAATAATAGTTCAAGAGAGGTGGTATGCTGTATAAAACGAAAGCTAGTTTTAAATTGCAACAACAGATACAGGGTGTTCAATTAAACAAACATCAAAAGAAAAACGATTTGAGTTTTCTGATTATCCTGTACAATAAAACCATCCGGCTAAGTTCTAAATGAATAATGAATTGTTAAGATCTTTAATCTTATTAAAATGAAATACCAATAACTTCTCATATTATTACCAGGGTATGAATCGAGAAGTTTGAGAAAACTTCTCAACAAACAATCGACCATACTTTTGACAAGTTATACCACTGTATTCATAACTGTATTAGATGGAAAAAGTTGTTGGTCATTCATAATGAGCTAACAGATGGTAGGGCCAAATTTTGTATAGCAATTCGAAGAAGAGAGGATATTTATGTGTTATCTAAGAAGTTATCACAAAAATCAAGGTGATCAGGATGAAACAAGCAACTTAAAAAACCAGCATTGGATCCGAAATTGCTATAGAAAGGTGATGATATAGAAAGCGTTAACAAAGATAATAAAATAGGTAGAAAAAGTAATAAATTTAGACCTAAAAGATTTAAGACACAGAAGACTGCTAATGTCATTTATTATTATATTAACTGATTTATTTTGTTTATATTACATTTTTTTATTGTTTGTTGAAATGTAAATGCAATTGTCACATCAAGTGACCTCAGGAAAAATACACATAAATAAAATTGCTAGATAAAATAGTGAACAAAAAAGTTTATTATGCAAATTGTTATAATGTAGTACTGATTAATAAAGTAAGTATTATAGTCTAAACATAATTAATGCCGCATAATAAATAAGTCGGCTCAGAGAATCACAAAGAATATTTTAGGCACCCGTCGGCGCTTTTTATCATCATGTGTCCGCAATTTCAATGACCTTCAAAGAATGTTTCCTTTGATTAGTAGTTAATAAATAGATATCACAACACTAATTTAAGAGAGGAAGACGAGAATTCAAAAGGAAAATCGAAAATTTTGTTGTTGTTACGATGACAGAGAATAAAAAATAAAAAAATAAGAACGTCTAACAATATTTCATTTACAATTTCTTAATGTGAATAGTTCTGCACCTTCCTTTCATAACTGTGTAAGTTACTATGTGAAAAACTTTTCTTATTGTGTCTAATCTAATTATTGCAATATCAGTTTCGTTGCATAAAGTCTATTTTATAAAACCTTTTTCAGTTACCTTAGTACTAGTGCTACACTGCAGATAGGAGACACCGATTTTTATTAGAGAATTTTGAGAAATACTTGGTAATTAATTGCTTTGGGAATATGTGGTAACCAATATTATTTTAATCTATTTTTAAGTTAAGTTAATTTTGAAAAAATCGAATTTATTGTGAAATATACGTAAGAAAATTTTATTTTTTAAAAATTAACTCTGTACGTGTGTTACTATTCCTATTTTTAAAGCATATCACTTATCAGTTATCATGCATAAAATGCTTTGCTATACTTATATCCTTATTTCGTCGCCTATTTTTTTAAAGAATCAATGCATATCAGCTCATATTGTGAGTTTTTCTTTTTGAATATTTTCCGATCTCTAGTAATAAATGTGCAATCAGGGCCGTAGCTGAGGGACGGGAAGTGCGGGTCTAACACGTGGGCGCCACTTATAAGGAGTGCAAATTTAATTAAATCGCATTCATAATTTTTTCGGGCTACACCAGATTTAAAAAATTATAACGGTACACAAGGTAATAGAAAAATATTTTACAAGATTCTTTGCAACGATACTCATTCCTATAATTAAATCCAACTGCAGGGCGGGCTATATAGCACATCATAGATAACTTCGGAGATGTTTATATTGAGTCTTTCACTTTCGGCTTAAACTCTACTTAGAGTTTTAAGAATTTTCCGAAAACATCTGGACAACAAATGTGCCATTCTAACAAATTAAAACCAAATGGCAAACTTCAAATATTCCTCTTTAGATAGTCTTTGGCTTACTTTGGTGGCAGTTAGTTGTAATTATGTTTTTGTGCAATACATCAAGACAAATTGTCGAGCCTTGCACTTTTATCTAGTGAAAGTGATCTTCCTGAGAATTTAGATGTGGAAGAGTTAGTCGATCAGTTTGCTAATGTAAAAGTGAGGCGAGTACCTCTGTAAAAGATTTTACTAGTAAATAACTTTCACGTAAATTCTGTGTTATTTATTGGAATACCTAATTATTTATTCTTTAATTTTTGAATTTAAAGTGTTTTCAAAGAAGGTAGTAAAACAACAGTAAGTATTTACATTATACAGGTGTAGAATTGGTTCATCAATAATACGAATTTAACAGTGAATATTTAACGTAACTGAAATGCCCAATTATTTGCTTTCCTAATTATCTTAGAGCGAAAGGGTATATTGGGTTCTTGTAGACAAAAAAAAACTTAGTGCACCTGTACAAGTGTACAGCGCCCCAAAAAAGATAATGGACAGAGCTAAGTGCCAGTTGCGTAGGCAACCCAATCTACAACATCATCATTACTTTCAAGCAATTCAAGTAAGGCAGGTTCTCTGCAAAGCGCCTGTCGCAATTAGTTCCGCTTCATTGAATCTTTACCTAAGCAGCATCCGAAATTGTTATTTTCAGTTTTTAAATAAACTTTAGATATGAAAGCTAAATATGTGTAGGCATCTTTTCCAAGGAATGAATAACACACTTTCCGACGATTAAATAAGAATGTTATGGTATTGTTTAACAGCAAATGACCCAAGAAGAGAAACGGATATTTCGTTAATAAGTTTTATTTGTTTACATTTGTAACTTATTTAAATAAATAAAATTACTAAGCTTAAGATGTTATTAAATTTAACCTGCAAGTTATTAGTAAATGTTGATATACTTTGACAAAAAGGGCTGAAAATAAATCACGAATTGCTGGCAGAAAGAAAACGCTCTCTTAGAATTAAACAGAATATTCCTCTGTGGGTTTTATAATACGCTTCTTTTAGACCTTTAAGTTAATGCTTAAAATTAATGCCTTCTTCACTGAAACTTTCTGGAAGTTAATTGCCAATACAATCTAACAATTAGTATTAATTAAAAAATTTTCTAATACACACAACCTTTTGAATCAATTTAATAATTTATTATTAACTTAAGTCTTAACTGTATTCCTTCCTTGAAAAGGATGCACACAAATATTTAGCTTTCATATCTAACATTTATTTAAAAGCCGAAAATATTATAAAACCCGAGACCACTTAGGTAAAGATTCAATGATGGGGAACTAATTGCGATAGGCGCCGTGCAGAGAGCCTGCCTTGGCGTGAAAGTAATGGCGATGTTGTAGAATGGGTTGCCTACGCAACTGTAAATATCTTATAATTGGTTATAGCCCTGTCCATTCTCTGTTTTGGGGCAGTGTACATGTTATTTGTGTTATTTTCATTTCTTCGAAACCGGGGAAAAATTAAGACTAATTTTTGCAAACTCCTTATGATGCGTGAAGTAATTCTTCACCTTGTATACTAAAGTTTTGCAAATATCTCCGATTAAAGAAGAAGCTAATACATGAGGAGGGCGGGGGGCGCCAAAATATGTTTCATCACGCAGGCGCTCCAACTCTCAGCTACGGGCCTGTGTGCAATGTTATAATCTTTGTAGCAGATAGAACTACAAATGCAAGAATTATTTTAATCAGTAATTTAAAATCATAATAATGTACTAAATAATTTCCGTGTTGCATTTGATTTTAATCTTTTTTCAGAAAAACCTTTACATCTCGGGCCAGTTGGCTCAAACTTTTTAACTCCTTCTCTGGGATCAAATGGTTCAGAAAATGCTTTCGTCCTTGTAAATATAAAATTTACTTCTGTGTCCGAAGCCTCAACCACGAAACATGAAACATCAACATCAACAATATCAATCATGAACAGGTTTTCTGTTGGAGATGATCCCTATCCGAGACTTAAAAAACAAAATGGGGTCCCCGCATCCTTTCAAGTCCACTAAAAAATACAATTATCAAATCAACAGTTAATTAAAATTTAGGGGAGTTAATTTCCAAAACCCTTCTAATTATGATCTTGAACAGCAGTGAGTTTTAATAAAGAAATTTTCTACAATAAAATAGTTTACAATTTTGATTTATACTGTATATAATAACCGCTGTATTAAAGGTATTAAAGTTTCTTATTTCAGCATTGGTAGTCCTGAAATAAACGCGGTGTCTTTAAATACCTGTTCCTGAAAATGTGTTCTCGAGTGTTTGACGTAACAGGAATCGTTTCACCATGTGATTTATTATAAAATATTACGTCAACAAACCAATTTAAGATGTTCTTGATTATCTACTCCTTTTGATTCCAAAAGTTGTCATATCTGTTATGTCATCTTTGACATCTAGATTTACAAATTCAAGGTCTGTATTTAATTTTTTTTTGAAAAATGGTAATTGGAGCTTTTCCTGCGGCTAAACTTGGTGCTTTATTGTTAAAACAAATTAGTAAACCCATAGCAAATTACATCAAACATCATGCAAAAACGTCACCTGTATTTAGAACTTATGTTTGTATGCCACCAGCTCAGTGTAAGTATTTAGGTTATGTAAACCATCAACATTATTTATTTGTAATTTCTGTTTTAGTTTATAATTGGTGTGAAGTGAAGACTAAAATGTGGATACTTAATCTAGGAAAACCTGTAAATATACCTGTTTTAAATGAGGCGATGGCTATTGAATTAGGTGCTAATCTATTAGGTGAAGGTGTCATCTTTGTTATAGCGGCTGGAATTTTAATTAATGAATACAGCAGGTACAATATCAAAAGTGTATGTATATATATTAGTGGAAAATCTAGATATTTCTTTGTAGGTCTTCTAAGAAAGAAGCTGCAAGAGAGGTTGCTAAACAAGAGGAAATGCAGTCTATAAATTTAGAACTTCAAGAATTATTTTTTCAAATGGAAGAGCAGCGGGTTCAAATTAAAGAACTACTAAGAACAGTTGCTGAGCTGGAAACTCAAGTACCTCAGAAACCAACATCGTTATGTGATAGAAACAAGGATAAAGATCAAGATAGACCTAAACGTTCACCTCCATCATCTCCAGGTTCTTCAAATGGATGCCTGCCACCTAGTAGTTCAGCTACATCTGAATCTTTAAAAGAAACTGAAGATAAGTCTTCAAGCTTGGTAATGAAAGCTACAAAAATAATAGAAACAGATTTTTTATACCAAAATCCTCACAGAAATAAAGGAATTTTAACTGTAGCTTTACATCATTTGTATAAAGATGTATATAAATTACCTTCATCTATGTAGTAAGTATTTAATAGTAGCAAATTTTATTTTTTAATTTTATATTGCATCCTACAAGACTAAAGTGATAATAATTGTTAATAGATGTACGCTTAATTTATGCAAATAGTAAGTAAAATAAGTTTTATGTTTTACAGTTCGATTTTACTTGTTACATCAAAAGCAGCAGTAAAAGTTACAATTATTTAAGATACATAATAAAATGATTATTGAAATAAAATGTTTTATTTGTGTACAATATTTAAAAAGATTTCTTTAAAATTTCCTAATACGCCTGCTATGAGAAAACATTTTGTTAACCTTTTGCATAAGGTCTGGTGACACGGATCTAGAACATGTAGGGGATGGTATTCTACTTGTAATTTTATTTTTTTGAATCTCCGACTTAAATGACTGAACAGAACTTTGACCAGAATGAGGTGACTGTCTTCTGCTTTGTCGTCTAGATGGTGCTGGAGATACTTCAGTACTTCCAATACCAAGATACTTTAAAGATTGTCTTGTGCTAGACATAGAACTGCTGCGACTTCTTGATTTAGCTCGATTAGAAGGAAGCCTATAAATATACATTAGGAATTAGTACAGCTTGTCAAACGTGTCTAGAATCTATTCTAATCAGATTTACTTAGTACAGTCATTCATGATGTTGTTACCTTTACAAATTAAACTATTTATTAGAGTTAAGAAATCATATATTTACTACAATCTCAAGTTTCTAACAGTTGTGTCTTATGTGATGCGGGCGCCGTAAAATGTATGGAAATATGTTTCTTGAAAACAAGTAAATAGATCTATTTAATTCATGAGATATATAATGGGACATTGTACTGTTATTACTGGATTGAATATTAATTTTCAACAAACTGCTTTGGAGTCGTTACTGAATTTGCGAAGTCTGTCTGTCTGCATTTTTTTTAAATTTTGAAATTTTGGTTTTAGATTTAGATTTTACATCAAAAACTAAATACAACGTGGCTTGGTTTTTTGATATCTCTTCGGGAACATGATCAAAATGGCCGCCGAAATTTGAAAGATTTTCAAAAATTTTGTTTTTACTTTAGAATCATATTCTACATCAAAAAATAAGAGATACTTATACTTTTAGTTTTTTGATGCCATCTCTGGAACATAGCCAAAATGGTTGCTGAAAGATAAATGTTTGTTTATCTTTGTGAACAGACTGTTGCTTGAATTCAGTAACAAAACGGAGTTCGTTGTGGTTATGCTTTGCCTTTCCAAATGTTTAATTTTAAATACATATTTTTTGTCCCTGGTCAAAGATTTTCAATATGTATTTAAAATTAATATTGAATTTACTTAATTCGTGTGAGAATTTCAGTGGTATCTATTTAATATTTCTTTTTGTTGTCAAATTATTTGATTACTAGTCAGAACCCTGTACCTTTACTAAACATTTTATAGGAAAGTAATTTTATTGCAAATAAACAGTACAATACTTTAAGATAAAGTGCACATTCAATTTTCAGATCAGATCTTCAAAAATTCAAAAAACAAGAGGAACTCATCATACATGGCAGCTCCAAAGTAGAGATGCAAGTTAATGTCATGGTTTATTAAGTAACTGAGGAAAGAAGAACGATTAAAAATAGGAAAATTTAAATTTTAAAGATCTTTAATAAACCTAAACTTAAATGTAGCAGAACTCAGATATAATGACAATGGAGGGACCATGATGTCACTATAAACAAGTTGTTGCTATTACCAACCTAAGCATTACGCACTTAATATTCTTATATTATGTTTATTGAAATGCTCCTTTAAAATGAACAAAGTACATTACATATGTTTAGGATTCATGTTGGCAACTAACTTTGTTACTACAGAAAACTAAACTGTGGTGTTTTTACTTATCATAATCTTTTTTTAGGCGTGTACATAATATATTAAGTAAAGTATTTCTGTGTTGGTTTTTTCTTGTTCAACTCATCAATTTTAAAAATTCATTTCTTTATCGTTTAAATTTCTGGCGTTATGAATACAATGGAATGGATATAATGACAATAAAGGAACTGAATTGCGTTGTTATAACAGAGTTGTCCTTATAAGCATTGTCACTAAATCTGAGTAAAGTTACTATTATACCTTATGGAGATTTGAAGGGACTTGCCAAATATAGATGACGCTATAACTAAGTTGTAGTAGGCAATGTTGCAGTAAGCGAGTCTTGCTCTATAGTGTTTTCATAAAATTGTTGCTTTTTGCAGTGTGTCACTAATTCTTGTGGACTAACTTATTTCACTCTTCACTGCTATTACAGTTAGCAGTAGTAGAAATGATTTATTTCATTGACAATTAGATTCAAGCAGTTATTTCTATGATTCAAATTATTGATCTGAGAGTTTTAGTTGACTTTTTAATCTTGTTAGATTAGGACACTACTAAAAGATCAACACAGCATACGGTTGCCATACGTCTTCTGCTTTCCTAATGTGCTGTAGTTTTTGTAGCATTTAGAGAATCGAGGATAGATTTAATCATATCTGAGTTTCTCAACCCTAACAAAAATCAAATTCTTGGACCAGACAAAAGTTTCTTATTGACGAGCAGAAATCCAACTATAGGTTGTTTATAAATTAGAAGGAGTTCATAGCTATTTTTTCCTTTTTATCCAGGCTGCTTCATTAACATATTACAAATATTGGTATAAGACTTACAATTAGTTAATGAGCATACTATATATACATACTGTTTTGTTCTTTGTCTTACCCTAATTAGTGTTAGTTATTGCATTGCTTAACATTCATATGGTTTTTACCTTGTAACGTTCACTTTTTGTTTCCGATACATGTGTTGTATTTAATCAGTGCTGTCGGTGTGATCTTGTATTTGTTTGTAGTCGTATTCGATACTTGTTGTGAGTTCACACTGATAAGTTGATTATTTTTCTGTAGCTTTCTAAATTTTGAAATCAATTGGGGTTGATGAACTTTTCGATTTTTATTTATGTAAGCAAGCGGGACACAGGGTATAATTGTTTTCAACCTCAAGTTTATTTTTTTACTGCAGGATTTTGCAACTCGTACAGCTGTTTCTTGGTATTTCTGTTTGATTTGGGTTTAATTTTATGACCTGGTTAGCAATTTGGATAGTGTTAAGTCTTCTTAGTAGGATTTATAATTTGTAATTAAGATCTCTTCATGATTTTTGATAAATTAAGTTCCTTGCACCCTTGCGTGTGAAATGAATAGGTGACCAGTGTTGTGGTTGATGCTAGTTATCATCATCTTCCTAATTTTTTTTTCAAATTTTCCCTTCCAAGTTTATGTTGTATGCTCTGATTGGTTGAGTGACTTGTCGAGTAAGTTGTGGTATTGGTTTTTTCCTACAGGGTGGGGGGGTAGACCATTTGTTCTTGATGAACCTGAACTATTTGTTGTGAGGGGTGAAGTTTCTTTTTTTGTGTGAAACCTTACAGATTGGGGTAAGTTTTTCCTTTTTTCCTGATTTTTTCAAGGTTGGTGTTGATGGGTTTTTCTGTCTTGAGCTTTTTGGAAATGGGGTTCAAGCAACCATCTTCATTAGATTTTTTTGAAGCTCCTGGAGTTATGAAATTCTGCCTGTAAATTATTATTAATTCAACACCTCGCAACAATTGCATTATTTATGGGTCTAATTGATATGGACTGGTCATACAGAAAACGGTCCATGGAAGCCTGAAGATCCATCCAGTTAGGGATTCTAGATACCTACATCTGCTTCCAGGGTTGCCTTATAACTTCTTAAATCACTGATATAAAAATTTTCACCTGCTAAGCGTACATATGGGTACAATTTCGTCTTATGTTAAATAAGATACATATATTTCAACCTATTTAGAATATATGAAATTTTTTATCGATCGCAATCACATAAAATTCTTATTCTTATCTTTAAAATTGTGGTTCCATAAATTAGGTTAGTTACAGTTGGTTCCGCCTCTGCGTGCAGATCTGTATAACAGCGGGGAAGTCGTGGTAAGTTTTTTTTACTTCTCAGTTCCCAATTCCGGTTGTATCGTTCATGATCAAATTGAAAATTCTTTTTAGCTTGGATTTATTCATAATATTAAATATTTTATTAGTGATCAGGTTATTAATTATGATAAAAGAAATTCTTTTTATATTTCATGGATAAATTCTTGCATTTTTCATATTATTACTTGTATAAAGCGTATGATTATAATTTTTCTAAATTTTTTCACTTTGCTTTCACCGTAGATTGTAGGAGTGTTTGTGACTGATAAGACCTTTATTTTTCCTAAAAATTTGTATTGTGATTGGATTATTTGATAATGTATTTGTAAATGTCTTTAAACTTTATTACTGTGATATTATTTAAATACTTTGTTAAATTTTATATTACAATTTTTTTTGCTATGATATCTGCTTAATATTCAATTTGCTCTTATATGACGTCGAATCTTTACTTATGTATTTTGAATTTTTGTGTTTTTGTTTGAGGAAAACACTGGCGCCCTATTACATGATTGGTTTTTTTTCAATATATGTATTAACTATTTTTTTGCGTTTTATTGTATGTATAAAATCCTTATCCTTACCCAAGGCTACCCACTGATATTTAGGCGGCTTCAGACCAAAGTTCATTATCTTGTAACGCAAGATTCCGTTACAACTTTTGGATATCACTTACGTATATCAATCTATAATTTCAGTTTGGTATCCTTGTTTTTAAAAGAAGTTGTCCTAGTTTGATGTGAAAAACTCTGGCAACTCTAAGACAGCATGCTGACATAGTGCGTTTATGAAATAATAGTAACTGTATCAGGATTGAGTTTTTATCAACTTTCGCACTTTAGTAATTCAGAAGGAAATAGCTCGCTTGCAAATGACTGCATTGTTTTTTGAATTTAGGGCCCAATTTAAAAGTTAAGCTTAGTTGTAATACTTACAGAACTATCTTATAACTGAATATTCAATTTCTATTTAAGAAATATAGGTGTATACAAAGTCATCAGTTCTAGATGTAACAAGTTTTATGGTTTTGATGATGCCTAACAGTAAGTAAGTATATCCTTAAAGCAGTAAGCTATTGCCTAGACCTTTTAATATAATTACCATGTTATTCCCAATATTATTTATTTGTTACTGTCATAATATCCAGATGTTCGGCCGCCCTCTAATCCTTATAGCTCAATTCGTGGATGACATAGCCCCCCAAGGTCAAGTAGGTTACCGCTACCATCGGTTTCCAATATCTAGCTATGGAAAATCAAACTTAACCACACCAAGTTCCATTCGAACTCAAAATGTCAAATTTTATAAATGTAACATCTGCCTGGATCTTTCAACATCTCCTACAAAATACAATAGGAGTCACATTTTCATCCACCTTTAACTGGCAAGCAAAATTGAAGCAGGGTCTAGACATTTTTCTTGTTGTTCGCGAGCGGTTGATCTGAACCAAAAGAACTCATTCATACCCCCCCCCCCCCCGTAAGAAAGTTGTTAGAATTACTAAGGAAGGTTGCTGAAGGATGATTTTATTTTTCGGCCTGCTAGACAGAGGACTAGATCTGATACATTTTAGAGAGCACCTATTGCTACTCTTTATACAGGGTGTTACTGAATGTTATGTATTTATTTTAATGGGTGATTCTTGGGCCAAATCTAAGTGGAAAATTTTATATAAATGTATGTCCTAAAATGCCTGGTTTTCGATATGCAGGGCGTTGAAGTTTTTATTTTTTATGGTTTTGTCAAAACACTGAATAAAAAAAAGAATCAAAACGTTTCCTTAGCAACGGACAAAGCTAACTTAATTTTATGTAAACGGTTTTCGCTTAGGAACAAGTTGCAGATATCCATGTAATGAGTAATCTCGGTAATATTTTAATTATTTTCTTTAAAATGGTAAGCTATACGAAAAAAAAATGAAAGAGGCCTTTTTTGTTAATAATTGAATGGTAATTAATAATAAAATAACACTTTTCACGTTAAAATTGTATCGGAACGTAGCCATTCCTACGCCACTGGTTAAATAAATAAGAAACTGTTTTAGGTCCATAACATTCTATACTGAAATTTAGTGTAATATCAAACGATTTTCGAAATTTTTGGTAAAAACCGAAAACAAAAAATAAAAACTTCAACACCCTGTATATTTAAAACCGAGCATTTTAGGACATACATTTATATGAACTTTCTGATTTAGTATTGGCCCAAGAATCACCTATTGAAATAAGAACATAACATTAAATAAGATCATGTATAAGCCCCTCGTCAACCACACCACAAAACACCTAAACCCTTTTCTGTAACCACAACTATCCCAAAGCACCTCAATTTATGATTTTTAATGAGAATATATCTTTTTGTGCTTGTTGCTGTTTCCGTTTTGTAGATTATGACTACATAAGAAGTATGGACATGCTGGAATAGTTTTAAAAAGACCCGTTTTGTTTTCCATTCCTACTCAGCTGACTGAAGACGATTTAAACCTAAAGCGGCTGCTGCTGCTTCTTTGGGCTTGTGTTACAGGAGATAACAGAAAATTATGCTGAACCCCCACTACCGATGTATGATTAATCTTTTCGGAGTATTAAAAAATTACAGTTCTTTTCTTTCTTATGTGAACATCTTTTTATAACTTTTAATCAATATCCATATAAATTTCAGACTTGAAAATTGGTAGAACTAAATTTTTGTTGTATTGATTTCATATAGAACACTTTGGAAGAGAATAAACAAAGATTAATTCCGTCTACACAAATATTGTTTGGGAATGAATAAAAAGTTATCTATACGATCAGATTTAGTTGAGAAGTTCAAAATTTCATTAAAGGAAATTCTTGTAATATAGACTGCTTCAAGGTTCATATTTGGCACCTTGCTTTAATGTATTTATAAACGATAGCAATTGGTTTTGATTGATACTAAGTTTTTGCTTTAGTAAGCTAATGGCCTATAGATCTACTTTCAAATACCTTTGATATCAGACGCTCATACAGCCTGAAAAGTGAACAAGATAATCTAATTCTTTGGTGTCATGTTTTGATATTTTTTTTTAATCTTTCAATCCTGCTCAAGATTTGATATCTTCGTGTTGCCACACATTTGCACACCCTGTTACGTCAGCATTGCGCTGTTTATTAATAGTCCTCAAGAGGTGAAAATCGTGTTTACAAAAGAGATTTAGGTTATTGGACATCCATTAGCCCAAGCACATAAACAAATTAATGTTTGTACTGTTGACTACCTCAAAGATGTTCTCAAAAGTGTCCAACCAAAAGGTAGGTAGCGGAAATTATTAAAGAAGCTGCCATTCAACTTACAAAACTTTATACTTTACGTATACAAACTCATCAATTTAGTACCAGAATTGACCAAATAGGTTATCACGATGCAATCATGATTATGTAAATAAATTTGTTTCATAAGAGATTATACAATGATTTTGCAAATAGAAAACGTACTATTTTCTTCAGATTGGTTAAAATTATTCATTGTACAAAGTGTCCATAAATGTTTGTGGGTCCAGTTGGCCATGGAATCTAATTTTGATGTGCCGCCTTGTTGATTTATTTCAACAACTAATACGTATTTGTTTTCTGTCATTTGTCAGTTGCAAATGTCATTGTCCTGCATTTAGCAATTTAGTTAATCTTGAGCTGAAATTTGTTGTATTGTTCCACATTTTATTTATTATTTGTTTTTTATTTATTTATTGTTATTTATTATTGTTTATTAACAACTAATTTTAACTTAATTCTTAAAAAACATAAGATTAAGCAACCATCGTAACAACGATGCAAAGCGTGTAATACATATCCTGTTTTTTTAAAAGGCGACAAATGCAGCAGCAAACATGATTTCATAGCCCACTGGACCCAGAAACATTTATAAACACTTTGTATAAGTACTAATGCATCTTTGATTACTTCAACTTTAAAATCTCAATCACAATTGTCAACAGCTACATGCCGACCTAACAGTGTCGACACATCCTGTTAGTCGTGGCTAACTCGGACTTTGTTTTTTTTTGCTCGCACATTATCTTAAACATTGTTGGTTTAGAATTTTAGATAATTAAAAAACCTAGGTTCAGGCGGTCAGACAAAAAGTATCATCCATGTATCGAAACTAGACTTTGGCTTCACATCTCATGTTTTTAAAACAACTGTTTCACGAGACTCCATGAAGATGCTTGCAACTATTGGTGACAGTTGAAAGCCTATTTCAGCTCCAGAGACTTATTAATGGAGCTCGTCACAAACAAAATAAGTTGAAGTTAGGCGTTTTTTGCTAAAGTTGTCGAATGATGTCCACAGAATCGGGAACAAAACCTTGAATGAGGAGAGAGTTGATCAAAAGTAAGTCTAGGTTCACAGGTGAGTTTGGTTACCAACTCCATACAATTTTAAGAATTCAGGATCTGTGGAAAGATTTAGTGAAGTATCAGGCAATAATACGAGCCCCGAAAAACTCTAGACACGCATGAAATAGATGTAGGGATTTCAAAAGGTTGGAGAAATTTCCCCAGTACACCCATTCATAGGTTATCAGTGAGGTATCTGAACAGACTATAAGTTGGGAATTCTATTGTGTTGATGATTGGCTAAAAAGGGATATTGGTTTTGTGTAATCTTGGAAGACCATACAGTCTTCGTTGTTTCAATGCGCGTGGTACTACCTGACATTAAAACTCGTGATGTAAGCTTGAAGATTTGCCGAGCGTAGTAGTTTCCTATTCAATCTTGGAAGTGGGGTCTTTAGTGGGAAAATATAGTTATGTTTCACTTTACAGATAGATACCGAATATCAGTGAGTTGCCTTTATAAATTGGAATTGGGGCGATCTCGTAGTTTAATTGAAGATTTCGTTACACTATTATTTCCTCCTACATAAGACATTTAGCTGTTTCCAGTCTACTCTGCGTTCTCCTCTGAGAACTCTAGTAACGCAGATTCCATCGCACCCAAACTGTCTTCTGCAGAAACTTTCTTAGGCACTACGGTAAAGTTGAGCCTTTTTATAAATTGTTGTCTACGACATAGAGAGAGAATGCAACGACAGATTCACAACCGTTTTTAATTTGTTGTGCAAACAGAAATCTTCCTGGATACCACAAGTAATCCAATCTCCCAATCTGAGTTTTTGTGACTAGCTCTAGGTCCTCTGGTCTTGAAAGTAAATAATCTTGTTGTAGAGAAACT
Organism: Ignelater luminosus; assembly: GCA_011009095.1. NCBI lineage: Eukaryota > Metazoa > Arthropoda > Insecta > Coleoptera > Elateridae > Ignelater > Ignelater luminosus. Next base: position 7,762 of record VTPC01002653.1, on the reverse strand, counting down.
AATTGTTCGGTGACCATGTGTATCTCAACATACAAGGTGTTCCATTCAAGATTAATAAGTTGATGCACTCTTTGCTAAATGGATAACGGTATTCAGCAATCACTTACTTTGTCTTAATATATCTTACCTACTATATGCAACTCTCTGTTATCTATCTAAATAAGTGAAGTATCGATTTTGAACACTTTGTGTGTCATACCTCTTAGTATATAGAATAAAGAAAAGGATAGAAAAATCATTAATACATAACTTACCTAATATTCTCAGAAAGACGTTTCCAGACATCTTCACCTTTAATTTGTGGGGATACAGATCTCGAACTTGGACGAATTTGGGCGCGTTTATTTCTTTTCAGAGAATCTGATTTCTTTCTTTGATATATAGTATCTACATTAGGTTCACATACATTTAATGGTGACGTACGCTTTGAAAGGTAGTTTTGCGTATTACAACTATAAATACAAAAATTAATTAGTGTTCTAACTTCCAACTTCTCTACATACGCAGAAGAATTCCTAGAAAGAGCTTGTTGCAACTTGTTCTTTAACGATCTTTCTGATATCTTTAATTTTTCCAATTGATTTGTAAGATACACCTTTTCATTTTGCAATTTATCTAATAATTTATGATGAGAATTTCTTTCAGACATTAAATTTTTCTCAATTTGGGCTATAGCTTTGTGAAAGATTTGCACTTGGTTTTTCTGACCTTTCGATAAAACCTTGGATAGATAATTGACTTCTTCATGTAATCGTTTGTTTTCTGATGCTAAAGAGTCTACCCTAGGTTGTAAATGATTGTACTGACTGTGTTTCAAATAATTGAAATTGAAAGGGTTTATGAAACGTGGATAACGTACCTACCGATTCTGAAGCATCTTTATTTTTTGCTTTTCGTTTGAATGATTTCTTTGTTCTAATTCTTCATTAGCTTTACTTAACTCTAACTCCAATCTACGAATTGTATCTTGTAATATTATAGGATCTGGGAATCCACAGTATTGAAGAGGTAATGGATAGTTTATTCTAGAAAAATATGAATCTATTAAAGATCTATTAAGGAAATCTTAGCAAAGAACTTTTACTTATCAAATTCAACAGAATATGTTACTATAAGGTATCTACGGTTGCACTGATTAACGGTTCTGCTTGAATGATGGTTTCTTATTCTTCGTATACGCAATGCTTCTAAATCTTCATAAGTTAGAAGATCTAAACATATACAATCACTTGTCTGAAAAAATCCTATTTAGACAGTAGAGTTTTTTTAAGGTTGCTATTCTACTTAAGAAATGTATACCTTTAAGAGACCAGATCTTATCATGGCAGTAAATATCTGAAATTGCTTGAAATTTCCTGTTTTACGTGTCAAGTTTTCTATATCTAGAAATTGTGCGCTTTATAAATCTTAATAATTATAATACGATGATGTACTACGATACATGAGACATCATAATTGCATTCCCATTCTTCCCCTGTTTGTTTATCTGTTAAAATCAGCTCTAAACTACAATTAACAACACTCATTTTGACTAAAAAAGGACGCCCGTGAAACGAATATGTTGTTATCAGATTGGAATCACACATTGATATCTAAATAAATATAAAAAAATAACAGATTTTGATATTTTAAAAATAAATGTCATTGAGGAACTGTTTATATTGACTTTTGTAATTATTTTAAGTACTACCAACATCTTCAAACAAAATCTATAAGGTATCTATCTTGAGTTCCAATTTCAGGGATCAGATTACAGTTAAAACCTTAAGAGTCTTTATGGATATACCCACTATAGAATTGAAGACGGAGATATACAACCACACGAAACCAAGTAAAGTATGGAATCTTAGTCAAATTAAGATAAATTGAAAATTACACGTTTATTATTGCAGTATGACAGAAAAAAAAAACAGTAGAGTTTTGGGCATCAAGCAAGAATGTAATGCAACTATTGCTGACTGTGAAAACAGATCCTCCTTTGAATGAAAAATATCATGGCTCAAGAACATATATGTTACAAGAAGTGTTATCTGAATGTATACACTTTTAGCTATTTTTTTCTTCTTCCTTTCCTTATTCTTCTGTACATTCTATATTTTTTAACGCAACCTCCCTCCTTACTAAATATTTCATTGATTTCTATCTTTACCTCTCCATGCACAGTCATATTGTGATTCCACTTAGGCCTATAACTAAACTGCACCGTATCTACGTGCATCAAAATGCTTTGATTTCGGCTTTTTTACATGTCACATTTCTAATTCTGTCGTATCAAAACTAACGTAACACAGAAGACACCTAATACAAAATAGAAAAGAATCTTTTAAATTTTGGTGAAGATCTAGACCAACATCACTTTTCAACTTAGGAGTTACGACATCAACATCTAGAGAGTTGTATAGTCGTTTCTAGAAGGCGTTACTTAATGTCGAAAATCATTTGCCTGTTATTGGTGTCGGCAAACTTAGGTCGTTGATTGACATGTCAATCAACGCTTAGGTCTAGTGAAATTCACGCAAAGTCTCGTGTTTTCTTAGTAATGCACTACAAATGTTACTTTTTCAATATAAGGTTGAGCCAAAAGTTGTATTGAAACATACTCTAAAGTCATAAATATGCCTAACAAACATACAAAAGCTAGAATCTGAAAGATTTATCACATTTGACCTTGATCGCATTTCACATAGTAGGATGAAAGGTAAAGGAATAGATTCTTCAGTGATTCCCTTGATGGTTAATATTGTTAATAATGCGTACATAAACGGAGAAAGTACCTAAGTGGCTTCTTAGTATTGTTATTAGTGTTTATTAATGATCAGAAATCTTAAACATTCCAAAAATAGTTTAAATACAAAATACACATTCTTTGGGCCGACTATGTATTTCATAAGTAAGTCTCAATTTTAAGTACTCTTGTTGTTTTGTCTTATGTGTTGTAATACTTAGTTGTTCTTGTTCATATGTAATGCTTTTTGCTATTTGAGACTATTTTACTATTCATTAGTTTCCAGAGGTGTCGATCGATTCAGTTGTAAACCCCCAGGGGTACTATACTTAAAGTGCTACCAAATAACTATCCGAACCTGATTGCTAATAATTTCTCACTCTATTTTGAGTTAAGACAATGGTAGCTTTATGTATTAGATATAGGTACAAGAAATCTCCAAGAAAGATTACATAAACTATTTAATCATTTTTTAAGTTAAAAATAAGAAGAATAGTATATATTTTGTATCTTCCGTGAAAATTCTAGTTTTTGACTTTTCGGTGAACACATAATCTCCTGCTAAAGGGAATCAGAGATGTGAAATTTGAATTCAGCATGAAAAGCTAGCGTAGATTAAATCCTGCGCAATGTCTTTCAAGTAAGTTTCAAAACATTTTCCTTTGAATTTTTCATTTCGATCTCACACAGAGACTGGCCTGTATCAAATGAAGTTATAGATAAAAACTAATGGTACTATAATAGCTTGATTGCAGCGTGAAAACTGATTATGATAATTTTAAAGTAATACCACGCGATTATTATTTTGAACCTCGAGCTTCAAATTGTTATATGTAGTAGTAATACATATCTACTTCAACTAAGAAATATTTACTGATTTAGTGCAGATTCCAAACTCCAAGAAGGACAATTTTCTGGCAAGAATGTTGATTCTAAGCTGTCTTAACTGCTGTTAGGTATACCTACATCTATGCTATAAAACATGAGGAAATTAACAAATTAAGAAAAGAAATGGAGTTCATATCAGAAAAGTGCCGATTCAAATGAGAATTCTTAGCCCTTTAGATTAAAATAAAGCACACACCAGACGATTATAAACAAAATAACAGTATTATTTTAAAACGGACCATCAATAATAAAATCTTCATACAAGACGTCTTTAGTAGGTACTAACAATTTTTACAATAATTTAATCTGCTTAAGATTTTTTATCAGGTATTATAATTAAATACAATTAACTTAGTTTGGGTGTCTAAATTAAAAACTTCTAGTGATGATGTTACTTATTACAATGTCTAAACATCTGGGAATGCAAAGCATAACCACAACGAATTCGATCAAGTCTGTTCACAAAAATAAGCCAACATTATCTTAAATTTCAAACTGCCGCTGAAATACTTCACTATTATAAATCTATTTCTACCAACAAATGAACTTAAAAGTTACCAAATTATAACCAATATGTATGTAATGAAATAATAACGGCTCGAGTGTTTATTTTACTGTTAGAAAATAATTAAATTTGGAGATAAACAACTATGGCGACGGAAATTATAAAGTCTTTTGGTGTTCTTCAGTCGGAATTAGAGCAGGCAAAGAATAGCTTAAAAGGTGTTGATGAAAATATTAAACGGTTAATAGGACGAGATCCTTCAGAGATTATACCCCGTCCTGGCATTAAAAGGGGTCCCCCAAACGAAGAAAATAATAGGGGACGTCAACGCACATTGGTCTCAAACCGCAATAGAAACTTTAATCACGAAAATGACGAGCCACCTAATAAAAGGCGCAATAATGTGTCTGTTTTTAAAAGGTTATCGGAACGACCAGTGCATTATGAGGATGAAATAATGCAACAACCTCAAAAACAGTTAATTAGTAAGGTAATAGTAACACCAAGAGAAGTACCTAGTAGGCAAGAAGCGTTAGCTGCACAACGTACTGATGAGAAATCGAAAGCGAGAAATAGAAGAATGTTTGGAGCTCTTTTAGGTACTTTACAGAAATTTCAACAAGAAGAAACTAAGTTAAAATCAAAAGTAAGCAATAGTTACATTAATAGTGTTTATTATATAATGCAACGAAATTTTAGGAACAAAAACGAGCACAAGTAGAGAAAAGAATTGAAGAACATGAAATAAGGGAAAAGGCAGAGATAAAAAAGGAACGTCAAGAATTATTTTTTAGTAGAAAGAAGAAGCAAGCAGAAATTAAAATGATAGAATTGAAAATGACCAGAATGAAAGAATATGCTGCTTGGGAAGAAAGACAGAAACCTCGAGCTAATTTTATATTAACTAAAACTAAGCCTCATATATGTTATTTACCTAGAAGATTAAATGAAGCTAATAAAGCACTTTTAGAAACCTGTAAGGTGGATGTTGAAAGTAAGTAGTATTATTGGTTTATTATTTCTTTTGTTTAATTTTCAATATGTGTTTTAGAATTAATAGAGAAACGGAGGCAGGAAGTCTTTGCCGAACTGCAACATATAGAAGACAGAATGAAGAAAAACTTTGAACCAAAGAAGCCAAAAGATGCAGTTCAAGAAGATGAACCTCAGGAAGAAAATGGTAATGATGCTGAATCTGAAAATAAAGAAGATACTTCAGTGAACGATGCACATATCATTGATAACATGCATGAGAATTCTAACGTATCTGAAACTGGTGCCAGTGATGCTAATAATATAATAAATGCTACATTAGATAACACAGAAAATGAAAATATTTCAGAACTCAACACAGAATGTCAAAATTCTGTTAATGAATTAATAGAACAGGAACAAGAGGAAAGTCGAGATTCTAAAATGGAAAATGCCGAAATGCACGTGGAAGATACTACTGAAATGAATTCAGATAAGCAGGATTTACCATCAGAAATTGATGGAGCGCAAGAGTGTACATATGATGATCAAAATTGTGAAAACAGTGTAAATGGCTAATGTTATATAATGTGTTTTAGTTAAGTTACTTAAGACTAGTTTTTAAAAATTAATTACCACAACTGTTTATATTGTCTCAATATTTCACATGTAAAATTTGTATTAATTATTAAGATTAAATATGTAAATAGTTCATAATTGGAATTCTGAATAGATACACCAAAATTAATAAAATGTATATATATTGCTACTGACAAACTGTTGGTTAATAATTTATTACAAGTGATGAAAGGTATAATTTGATCGTATTTATTCTTTAGCAATTTTTATTTTTTTATTGACTTTGATGTTATTCATGACTAAATTCTCGTAGAATTCTGACTACTGAGCTTAATAGGTTTAAGATTAATGAATATGTTGAAACTTCTCCCATTTTAAGAAGAAATTATTGTAGAAAAATCTTAGAAGTTCTAGAAGATTGAATAACAGGAACATTCTAAAGAAAAGTTAACCTCACTGTTGACAGTTCTGATGTCACAAAAAAGAGGTTAAGTAGTCTTTTTCTGTTAAAACAATTGACAGCAATACATTTGCTTGTATGCAGGTGCAGGTGCAGGCAGCCATTAGCAGTGTTGTCAATGAAACATCCTGCATGGTTGACGGTGATTGTGCTGTTTTCATGTGGTTTTCACTACCAACAGTGCTGCCAATCACCGACTGTTTCCAGATGTAAGCATTGCATTACTGAACTTTTGTAATATATTGAATGCAATAAAAAACAGTAGAAATACCTAATTGAATATGTTGTAGGCTTTTAGTGAAATCTGTCACTTCATGCAATGCCAACTGTTAATGTAATTAAGATTGTTACATCATCTGTTATCGTCATCACCTGTAATGTATGTAGGTAAATAACATAGAAAACATAAAAGAGACAGATTTCAATATCAGTTTGAACTTGGTTGTAAATGAATCCATTATTTCATGAAAAGCCAGTTTCTAGTGCAGACTGACAGTGAATGCACTTGTTAAATATCAAAAGTACTTAATTCTGTCTTATGTTTTAAATAATTATGTTTAGGATATTATTTTACCTCTTGTTTGGCTAAATAGACAGTATCTGCCATATTTACACATGCACTCTCAGAATAATGAAGTTCTTATGAGAAATGGCATTATATGAAATGCTTAAATGCATTTAAGCAGTCAAATAGATCATCTGCAGGTGTTTCATGAAATGATATTGGCAGTTAATGTAATAATTTCAATTACATGAAATGCCTCATCATTTCACTAAAATGCTACAACATATACATAATCAATTCTGATTTTATTATATGACGACCCTTTCATAATAATTATAAACCTTATTGGCTACTAATGATCATCAGAGAGAGGGGCTAAGAGACTCCTAAAACTTTTTACACTTTAACTATTGTCCAATTCAATTATAGTCTTTCAATTGCTTTAAAAATGCAACTGAATCATGAACGCTTGAACTTGAAGGGATAGAAAAAATATGTTGAGTAATCAGAACTTCAATTAATTAAGGTATCTAAAAATTAATATTTCCAAAGTATTTATAACCAAGTATGAAGTGTGCAAACATTGATTGCTATTAATCATTATCCTTCACTGATGAGTCCACAACAAAGACAAAATAATTGCCTTAGAGGTACAATAGTTAATGCTTACATAACTACAAAACATAATTATATCAATACAGAATTAATTTTTGATACAATTCCCAAAAATCTAATTTCTTGTAAGTTGCAGCTATGACTAGCATACTAGCAACATAATATTCATCTTTAGATCATTTGCTACTCAGCAAACATGCATATAAAGGCCAGTATACAGTCTTCCTCTGGCACTAATGGCAAAATGCTGGCACTGGTACCCTTAGCTCGCCCAGTCAATGGCCACATATACAGGGTGTTAGGTTGGAGATGACTTGCATTGAGATCTTTTAAACCGTAAGTGATACAAGGTCAGTTAAATGGGCAAACAATTTGCTCATGAGGAGTACATATCTAAACAGTTGCCAAACCGGACCGATTTCTCACAGCCTACCAGGCACTATGAAAAAACTGATTTCTTCCAAAATCTTAAAATCAGTTTATTTTGAAAACCGCTGAAGGTACAAAAAAATC
>VTPC01002650.1:1275-19632 GCA_011009095.1 Ignelater luminosus | reverse complement strand
ATTGGGAGTATCAAATAACATAATAATGTAAACATCATAACCTCATTTTTTGCAAGAAGTGTTAACTTTAAAAAACAGATCATAATACAAAAGTTTTATAAATCGTATCAAATAACAAATGCCAGGAGATAAAGTAAAAAAAATTCTGTAGAACTGCAATGTAAATAAGAAAAGGTAGCAAGTAAATAAATGTTAAACAAGATCTAAAATTTCCCTAATGTTTAATTTTAAAATATTATCAAAACACTATCGTTTTATAACAAGAGGGTTCTTTATTCAAATTTCTCACGATTTATATTCTACAGGTGTCCATATTTTTACGAAGATTTTTATATAGGTAAGGAATAAATACACCACTGTGATCTATGCCTCCCCTTCAGTCAATTGCATTATTCATTGTTGCAAAATTCAAATATTTATGGAGGATTAGTGAAAAGTTTCTCACGCTGTCCACGTAATACTATATTAGATTTGATTTCCTTTTTTTGCGTATAAATTTTTTTAATATACTAAAATAATAAGTCAATTATGTAAAAGATATGTGCTAAAAATTATGCTCACATAGAATGAATATTCAATAGAGATCCCATAAATCAGTATTAAACATTAACTTTAATATTAACAACGATATCAGTGATACCTTAAGATAAATTATCCGTGTGCGCTTAAAAATCGCGTAAGTGGTCGCATAAATCAATGAGAGAGCGGGGACGACTGCTGAAATCTTTTTTAAATAATCTAACATGAGTTAAAGAAATAAAGCAAAAGTTTACAGCATCTCACTTGTTAATGATAATTTATTCAGTGTCGGATTTAGAGCGCTCATATAACTACATTATTATGCGGTCTTTTTGATGATTACGTTATTTAACGTTTTGTTATGTTTTAATTAAACCTACTTTTGCGACTATTTTTTAGTTTTTCCTCGTTTTATTTTACAAGAATAACACCATTAACAAGTTTCTGGTAATGATGCATCTTTAGCAGTAATTAACAATTGAAAATTGTTAACAAGATCGATTTTAAATAGCCGCTTATACTATACGAGGTCCATTCAATAACAAAAACAACAAAAATACTGCAATCAATAGGACAATAAAATTGTTGTGTAATTATTCAGGTATCCTAAACGATAAACTTTCATAATATTAAATTAAACTTTAAAAAATATTTGAATTCTGACAAAATTTCCAGAATTATCTTGATGTTCATAAAACTTTGACAATATCAATAAGAAACAAGAATAGTTAAAATTAAGAAATTTATGGTTTTCAATTCTGTCATGATCTACGTCTCCTTTACTTTTTTCCACATGTCACTTTTTATTTTCTCAACGTGGAGATTGTGACCCTCTAGGAAATTAAAAACCTTTTTAAAAACTTATCTGGCGCCAGTGTAAAAGCATTTGTGGTTTATATTTCTAGGTCACATTACTACAGAGATCGTTACCAAAAGTCAGATTTTTGCCTACCCAGTCATTACCTGAAGACAGTTTCGTGTGGTGTCTGATAAGTACAGACGTCGACAGTGGTTTCCTCGTGTTTCTTTTGCTGCTGTTGACAATGCCAAACTCTACCTCTACAGAGCGCGCATGTGGATATGTAGTTCTAAAGTCATTTGCAGCCACCAACCACATTTTTGCAATACAGAAAAACTTCCTTCTCCGTCACGCCATCATTGCCTGCGACAGCCAATACGTATCTAACTAGATGTATTGTCTTTGCCACACATGCCACAATCTAAGCCTAGTCTTCAACACTTTGGGCACTACGAAGTGCCATTGCCAACTTAATTGCCATAACACGTACATACGACCATAGGATATCGGCACCGACAGCTGCTCACACGTCTTATAATGCTACACACCAAAAAGGATAGTATCTCAAAATACAGTAATCACACCAACGTTGATCGTATTTCGGTCAAAGAAACTCAGAAAGAGCCTAAACGGCCTCCCGTCAGAATGAAGAGGAGTAAGATATTAAACATCAACAGTAACGTGAAGTTTTTCAGGTTTTCAAAGGCAATGGAAAACTATGAGTTGTTTATTAACAAGTCTTCCAAACCGATTAACTTTTCACACCGAAAAGTTCTTCTAGCTAGTTTTCCAAAAATCCAAAACCGTTCCCTTGGTTTTTAGCTCAACTAAAAGTTTTGAGTTTTACTAAAAATGCTAAATTGTTTTGTTGGACGAAATCCAGTTCGTAATGGTCAAGTTGAGCAGTGCTAAGAGTTGTAGACCTTGTAGGCTTCTAAGACCGGAGTCGTCGGATTGTGAACTATAACGTCAGAGAATCTTTCTTTGACTTAACACAAAATGTACACTGATAAAAAGAGTCTAGTCAAATCAGGATCCATTTTAATCAAATCTGCTTTCTAGGTAATCCAGATGGGCTGTTACATCTTTGTGTGACTGATTTGACACGGCATTCAAATTAGAAATTCTTGATACTTTTTTCTCACCTCAGCACAGCTGATACTTGTTGTTACTTGTCTTTAAAGAGAGAGAGAGAGAGAGAGAGAGAAAGACTTCAGACTCAGCAAATTGTGGAAACGGGCAAAAAACTGGTATAGCATGTTTCGAATACTATCCTCTCTTTCATTTTTCTAAGACTGGCTGAGTTTTGTTAAATTATTATCTTTGCAATTCCTTTTAGGTCAAAACACTAGACTTCATAACAATTGCAATTTTGCTATTTCTTAAACTTACTTGCATTAGATTCTATTATATATGTTTGTTGATTTTCTGTTGTAGCTAAACTGTTAACTTTCTATAAACATTTTTAAAGTAATATTATTCTTTCTTATAATAAAAATGAACTTGCGAGTGCATCAAGCTCGTTAATGTTAGTGTTAAGTTAACACCAAAGTCAATTATTATATATGGCATTTCATTTTTATGGTTTGAGAGACAGTGCTTATTGTATTCTTCGAATGTGTTCATTTGTGTAGAATCCAATTTTTTGTTGGGTTTCTTAGTATTTTCTCAATGAAACAAGATATCCTTAATAAGTCTTCTGTAACTTAGGCATTTAAAAAAGATTAATACCAAGACGTTGGAATAGACATTCGTAAAGACATCACTACTTTGTCTTTCTCATACCGAACTCTAGAAACAACTAATTGAAGTTAGTTGCTACATTGTCGTAGGTTAAGGGTAGGCAAACTTGACCTTCAGGCCGGAATTGGTTTGTATAGATTTAACCAAACGATTTCGTTTTGACGTTTGAACTGTAGAATATGTAAATGTGTTTTGCAATTATACAAGCCAATTCTGCCCCGAGTGCCAAGTCTGTCCACCCCTGTTGCAACTGTTAACAAGCTAAAATGACTTAATCTTTTCCAGATCTGTAGAGTGTTTTGATCGTACCACACTAGGATATTCCGTGTGAATATCTTGTTCTGGCGGGCTTTTTTGGGGTCGGCGGGTTATTTCTGGCCAGTTGAAGTTTTTGCACCGACAGTCTTTCGTCTTTTTTATTAACAGGTTGATTTTCTATAAAGAGCTTTCAATATTAAACGTAACTCAGTGAGACATTTTCAGGATTTTTAGATTTCGATTTGTATTCGGTATTTTGGGTCGTACCCTGATTTGAAAACTGTCGAGCTGATTATTTGTTCTGATTTTCGTCGAGATTACTAATGCAGACAGTTTTATTGTCAAGCACTTAAGTAGGTTGTGCTTTTGAACACCTGAATTAGCAGAGTTCTTTCAATTGTAGAACTTTGAAGCTGTCTGCTTCATGAAGAAGATCAGCAAATAGAACAAGTAAACAAGCTTGTTTGAACTTACTAAAAGGAATTTAAGGGCAATCTTTTGTAAATAAAAAAATATTTTTTATCTTCTCTGTAGATGCCTTAAGTTGTTTGAAAACATCATATCAGCTTTTTTAACCCAATTTTTGGGCTTCCTTCAGAATTAATAACCTAACCTATTACCAATAGGTACAAATTTCTATTAATCTTTAAATGTGGTACAAGTCTGGAATACTTCATAAAAGTAGCTTTAATCTTGCATTTCGTCAGAAGCATTTTACAAGAAATGATTTTTACAAAAAAGTACAAATGTATTAAATAATTTAAAGATTTATTCATATTGAGAAAATGTCGTTTACTGTGGCGTGAAGGTTTTTATTGAAATAATCTTTAATTTAATTGTCTTGTACTATACCAATCTAATGTTATTTTAAGGTTATATTTTGTTCGGACATTTTATTTAGAAATATTTTGCATTACATAATGGAAGAATAAGTGTTAGGTCTATTTTTAAATTTATATCCTCATTTATTTAGTTTTTTCATAATTTTGATTCTAACCTAAACCTAAACCCAGTTTTAAGTTAGCAGACTATCTTATTGATACAACCACTATCTGGCCAGATATTATTTGTAAAATGTACATATTAACAATAAATCAATAAAATAAGTAAAGCTTTCAAGTTGTTTAAGTTCTGAAAGCCTTAATCTCGTGAAAAGTTTTAATTACGTGTGATTTGAATTTAACCAAAAACCTTTGGGAAAACAATATTCCCTTCCGTAATATGAATATACCCTTAATGAGAATGGTATTGGCACATATTTAGCGTGTAAACTAAAATAAATCCGATTTACAAAATCAATTTCCGCGAAAACCTCTAGGATTTCGTTATTCGTTCCTCTTTCAACTTTCCCAAGTTAAATCAGGCGTAAAAGAAGAATGACGTAGATCACGTAAGGTTAATAAATTAAAATCTAGAGTTGCACGTGCTGAGTTACTTTAATTACTAGAGTAATGAGATTGGAGTGAATTTACAACCGACAAAACAGTCCGAGAGAGGACATTACTGCTGGGAAGTAATTCAATCCTGTTGATGACTTGCGGTCGGTTTGGTTTAGACAATTTACACGTGGAGAGTTGCTCGTCATGTAAACTTTAAATTACAGAAATTGGACTGCATTACATGAGGTTTACCGAGTAGTTTAAACTCAACCCGCTACGTAATTTACATTTAGTTTGTTCTGGAGAAATATAGAAACCTGAGTTTGTGTAACTTTCTGGATTGGGGGAATTAATTGTTGTCGGTGCGTCATTTTCAAAATAAATACGAAACTGGTAAAGCATAATTTTCCTTTGGCTTATCTAACTGTGTAAACCGACAGTAGTTGGGCTACTTAAATCATCTGTAAATAAAATTCCCATAGAGATATTAAAATTGATAGTTGAAGTGGGCGGTGAGGGCGACATTGATAAGTAAATACAATTTATAAAAATTGTGATAAGCTCTTCGTAAATATAAAAAGTATCGTGGGAATCTAAATGTAAAAGTAAATATTTTTCTGCACCTATACGGGATTTATATTAAATTTGTTTATTAGATGTAAAATATAAATAAACATTTGCTAATTACTATTAACTCGAAAATTCTTTCGAATAATATGTAGTATAATAGCAAATCAATAATTCGATCATTGTAACTGAGAAAAGAATAAATGACGTAGTTACTTGTAGAAAAATAAAAAGCTGCTGTAAAGGAAAATTGTACAGATCGATTGTCTCTACATGCTCAAATTATTACCAACTATATAAAGTGTTCCATAAAAACCTGACATAACCTTTAAATTTTTTTTTGAGTAGAACACTCAGTACTTTGATATTTTCTTATATTTCTGGTTTGTTCCTGATTACAATCATATGCATTATAACAGTCTAAACCCAAAAGTTTCGGTGTCATTCAATTGTTTGTTGTAAAGTTTTGTCAGAGTATAAGGAAGACTTTTGGTTGTTCCTTTAACTTTCAACAAAGTATTGTAATGGAGGTTGTAGCAAAACTAATTTGTTAATTTATATTAAATCCAATTTTCAGTCTATCCTATGGAGGAAAATGTTAAAATAACGATTTTGAAAGTTTGTCATCGCTATACTATCCCATGGGTACGAGGTCGGATATTATGTTAGTTTCTTCTTGGGTCTATATCGCTTATAAAGTCATAACCATCACTAAGGTCATGTTTAGATAAATTTAGAATTTTTTATTTTCAAGACTAAAGTTTCAAATATGGCGAGATAGCGCGAAATATGAAATACCTGTGGAAAGCCTGTGGTAAAATACAGCCTATTCCCACGGAAAAAACAAATAAACACTAATCGTTATATTATTGCTTAATATACCGCAAGGAATCATGGATGGGATGATGGTAACCTTAATCATCACCAGCGACAAAAGCATCCCCTAGCGGCAAAGATTTAAAAAACTTATTGGGCCCCAAAAGCGATGAATTAAAAGGCCTGACAGTAGGGGCTTTGTTTTTGAAGACCGGCATGTATTACCTGTATCAAATACTGAACTCGCCTAGTCCCCGGATTTGAGCAGAGATAAACGCTCAGATCCCTAAGACAGTTATTACTTCGGCAACAGTTGCTCAAAATTAGCATTTTAACTACAATTACTTAGTTCGCGATATAATAAGTAATCGAATGATGATATTCTCCAAGTCGTTAATTGTTGCTGGTTTATTGGTATAGACCGGAGATTTAACGTAGCCCTAAAAAAAAGGCTAAGGCTAAATCACACGACCTTGCTGGCCAATTGATGTCATCTCTTCTCGAAATAACTTTTCTCTCAATAACTGCACTGTGTGGCATGTTGCGCCGTCTTGCTGGAACCATATGTCCTTTATGTCTATATTATCCAACTGAAGCCAAGATGATTTGTTAACATCTCCCGATACCTCTTGCCGTTGACATTTACCGTGTTTCCTCTCGCGTCTCGGAAGATGTACGACCCGAGAACGCCGGCCGATCAAAATCCACACCAGACTGTGAGTTTCTCTGAATTCAAAGGGAGCTCCTGTAACTGTTGTGGATTGGCATCGTCTCAGATTCGACAATTTTGCTTATTAATGAAGCCATTAAACCAAAAATGCGCTTCGTCGCTGAAGATTATTTGTTCACCAAAATTGGGATCCGTTTGCAACTGCTCTAAGATCCAGTCAGAGAACGTCAGACAATTGCCGTGGTCTCGTGGCTATAGTTCTTGGATCAATTAAATTTTGTATGAATGAAGGCCCAAGTCTTTCCGTAAGATTCGCCAGGTTGAAGTCGACGAAAAACCAACTTCTTGTGAACGACGAGAAACTGAGAGGTTTCGGTTCCCACGCACATTTTTTGCAACAGCAGCAATATTCTCGTTTGACCGAACGTTTCGGCGACGCACAGGCACGATCGATTAGCAACTAAATCGGTTTCTTTAAATTTTGTGATTAGTCGCTGAACTGCGCTGTCGGTAAGACGGTCATGTGGAGCATAAAGTTCATTTAGCTTGCGGAACGTTTGAATTTTCACAATTCACAAAAACACAGTCAGTTGTCAAAGTTCAGACGCCCTTATTGAAAGACCCTTTACCTCTGACAGCTATTTTTGTTTGGAATGGTCTTTTGTTCTTGTTACTCGAATAATAATCCAGATTTGAGTGACAGGTACAAAAAACGATCTCGAGTAAAAATAGCTGTCAGAAGTACCGAACGCAGGAAAAATCTAACTATAACTGAGGGTTAATCAGAAATCAAAAAAACGGGATGTTCTAAAATATCAGTTTGATTTAATCACATCGAGACTTGCTACGACTTGCATAATCTTGAAAAATATATGATTAAATGTTGTTGTAAGTATGGTGTATCAATTTGTGTGGTTTAACACTTTTAGAATGCACCATTTGCAACTGTACAACTAGTAATACATACTCAATTGCCAAAGCAACCTAAATGATCGTCATTTGAACATTAAACGTTGCTTCGGTATCTGAGCCTTTGCTTTTCCTCAAATCCGAGATTGTTCATTTAATTCGGCAACTGTACAAATTTGGCATCTGAGTCTAGCATATCAACACTGACATCGTCAAGTTTCATCTCATAGGCGTTTGTCAATAAACCTTTGCTAGGTATCAAACTGAGACTAAGAGGTACTATTCTTACTTGTGTACTTATACAAATTCGGAGGAATAAGGCTTTTGTCATTTAAGGTTTCAGATTTCATCAACTTTGAACCATATCGTTGAAGGTTTAGATGGCGAGCTGTTACAAAACGCTTTTTTAAAATATAATTTGGGTGTTGTTTTGATGTACAATTGTACAAATATTTGTATTACGCAAATTTCTTTACTATATTTGGTAGGTCTACAGAGTTTTATATCTGGAGTCCAAGTGACCAGGTCGTGCTGGATCAGTGGTCGATCTACAAGCCAAGTTTGGGTTCTATTCCCTAAGGAGGCATTTATAATTTACAAAAATACTGTCGGAAATCACACCACCAGCGCCAGTCATGTTTTTGGAAACAAACTTGGACATAATGTTCCGTGAAAGAAACAGCTAGACAGAAACCCAAAATAACCACGGCCCTCTAGAGTGAGAATGTATACAGCGCAGTGATCATCTTAAGACTAAATCAACTTAGATTGTCTTTATTAATGTCTATTTCACAAAACTAAGTGCAAAAGAAACAAGCAAAATCGAAATTCAAGTTGATAATTCAAGATTTACCTATTGCCGTTTTTGTAAGTTTTTTAGTTCTAAAAAACAAACATTTTTTTCTTTTCACTTAAAACTTTTCTTAGAACAATTTGACATTGAAGACTTGCGTTAGATTTATCAGCTGCAAAGGCAGTCTGATCAATTCGAAGAATATAAATGATCATCGCAAACAAATCCACTATTCTAATTTTGGCATTAAGGGCAGACATCTGGAGAAGACGGAAGAATCCCATTCGACTGACTTGCGGTTACGCCTAAAATGCACTTCGATTTTAAGTGAATAAAAAGAGACCCGGATCAACAAACACGCCAGTGTTACAGTTCTTGTCTACTTAGTCAACATCAGCAATCAGCTTCCGTAGCAAATTTCAGTAGCAGTACCCAGCTCCGTCAACATCGTTAATTCGATGCCAATTTCTCTTAACTTGAACTTCTGTTCCTTCAAACAATTGCTTGCAAAAAAGAATTCCTATAAATATAAGAATAAAAGGCCAAAAAGGATAAAAATAACAACAAATAGAAAAAGAATAACAATAAATAAAAGAAATCGTGAAACAAATACTAAAGGAATTCTTTGAAAATTCTTTTGTTTTTAAACAAAAGACATATTGTCATCGCCGTTGACAAAAACGACGCAGTCGGTGACACATCAAAACCCACAGAAACCTTACATCGTTGAACTGCAAATTAAAGGCTGGTTTTAAAAATCTTTAAATGTAGAGTTTTGTACGTAAAACAAAAATATTGATGAGATTTTACTTCTCATTTTTTGTCTAAGTGTGCTACCAGAGATTTCTTGTAGTTTCTAGTAAATAATTTGGCTTGAGTTTGAGGAAAAAAGAACATCAGTCAGGTGTTTGAAATCAAAGTTTGCAGGCGATGCAATTGCATATCGGTCTAAAATTTATCTACAATACCGAATCACAACACCATGGTATAAAATGGTATAAATACAACAAAACTAGATAGAATCACGTTTAGTAGGTGGATGTTAAAAGTAGCCCTTAAAAGTCCATAAAATAAATTAAATTTCGGCAGGATATTTCTTCGTACGCTGCCACCTGTAGGGCTGTCATCGCTAAACTACAACCTACCTGACCCCTCATATTTTAGCATCAATTTGCTAACTCAAGACATGCATTACCTATAGCTCTCTTAATACCACCATTAAAAAATATTACTTTGCGTCGTCATTAAATTGATATTTTTATAAATTCTCAAGATCGTAGAATCGTTCACACACAACAACTTTTACGACTAAAAATATGCAGCTGAAAGGTTGATATAAATTTCTTTTTATAAAAATCGCTTCCGCTTTATAACAATAAATCATAAAGTTATCGTTCAGAAATATCGAAATAACTAAAAACCAATTATGCATTATGTCTATATTAACATAATTATGTCTGAAAACATGCATCGCTTTCTGTTTTAATGTTATTCGTTAAAATTTTATGTCGTGTCGAGTATCACCAACAGAAGAAGAAAATTTATTACCTAGCGTTTCACAAAATGTGGAAATTAACTTTAAAGATGAATATTCTAGTATTTCCCGTTAAATACAACAAGCGATGTGTAGGTATCAAGCAAATATGATACACACAAGAAATTAAAAAATATGAAATTAAGATAATTAATAATCACATTATCAAATTGCACATTATAAATTGAAAATTTTTAAAGATTTCTTGATGATTCTAAGCTTGAAATTTTTGGTTTACGCATGGTTTCGGCCAGACGTTGTTGCTCAAAAAAACCTGGACAACTCTTAAAGCTTGCAAATTTGAAGTATTTCAGACTACTTTAGAAACGTTTTGAATCTTTCAGATTATTTCAAAAACGCTTTAGATAGTATCAAAGTCAATTTTGTTTCGATTTACCATAAAGGTGAAACTGGACCAAAATCGATCTAGCTTTTCTATTTTTGAAAGGCTAGTGTGTCTACTATGATGAGATAAGCATCTTTTGATAGTGTTACGTGTATTGTTATTTGAGTTTCTTGTTTTATTAATTATTGTTGCATCAGTGAAGAAATCCCAAGTGAAGACAAAACCATCTTTTAGCAGTATCAATAGCATCAGAGCACAGATACTTATTGAAAAAAATATATAGAGCTCCAAAATATTTTCGATAGGAAAATAAAACTGAATACCTTCTAAAATTATCGACTCTGTAATCATAATTTAAATACTTATAAATTGAATACTATTTTGATTAAATCTAAAACACAGCAAGATAAATAAACATACAGGTTTTGAGACTTACATATTACGTAAGTACTCTATTATTGTCGCAAAACAATACTCAAAATTCATAATAAAATTTTTGTAACGTATCTAATACGGTCCTGTGCAGTCAATACTCTTAAAAACCATAAAAATAACCTTATATAATATTCAATTCAATGGCATTCGGAAGCAAATACATATACAAAGTGTTAAGTAGTAATACAAAACATCTTTTATATTTCTATTATTCTGTCCATTTACATTTTCATTTGATGACAATTCCTTTTGTATGTACCGATAAAAGACAATTTTAACCGTCAAATAGCAGACATTCTACTAGTAAGGCGTAATTTATGAGAATCTAATTGTAGTTACGTTTTGAACGTTTGCTTATTTCAAGTAGATCTTCGTTTAGATATACAAAGAAGCCGAAGTATTTACTACTTTTAAGTTTTATCTATTTACGTTTGATAGATTATTGAAGTTATTTACTGTAAAAGTTTTTTCTTCTTAACCGTTCTCTAACTGCAATTTCTGTAGTAGTTGCATTTTTTAAATTAATTATAAATAATAATTGAAGCGATTTCAGAAATTTAGATTTGTATTTACCGCTAAAACTTTACTTTATGACATCTACCATTGAATAGGTGAGAATATATTAAAGAAACAAACCACTGGGTTGCAAATCATAAAAAGACGAAACATAACCTCAAATATAAAAATTCAAAGTTATTTATAAACACAACGAAACAATATAAACAAAGGGTTTTAAAAAAATTAATAATGTCCATGGTAAATACTGCTATTGTTAAGCAACCATTCAAGTTAATTGAAATTCCTTTAAATAAATTTCGTGATGAAGCAGTACCTCATCATCAAAGAGTATTTGAAACTCATAAGAACAACATTCACAAGGTAACTATAATTATTATAAAATACTCATTTTTAAGAATTTGCGTTGTTGATTACACCAAATTTTTGTTTAGCATATTAGTTCCAACAATGTAGAACAGATTAAATGGGAAATCAAGGATAAGAAACGTATTATTAGACAACTCAAGGATTTGATGTATGAATTAGATACCTTACGTACTCAAGTGGAAGATTCCGATTTAGCAAAATTCGATTCTAAAACATTATCTTTAAGAAAAACTATATTAGAATTAATTAGTAGTTACACAAGTAAGTTTTTAATTATTCTTGCACAAGTTAGTAGATAATTAACAATATTTTAGATTTAGAAAATGAAGCAATGCAAATTATTAGTCGAAATATTGAAGAAAATAATGATAAAAATCAAAATCCAATACAAGGGATCTCACAGTTACAAGTTCAAGAAAATTTATCAGAATTAAAATTAAATGAAAAAGAGAGACAATTACGTCAAGTTGAAGCCTTAAATAAAGATATAGAAGATGTACATGGAATCTTTACAGATCTCAATCAGTTAGCTGGTGAACAAAAAGAACATGTTAATGCTATTGAAGCCAATACAGAAGTAGCCAGTGAGAATATAAACAGTGGTTTACGACAACTTATTCAAGCTTCAAAGTAAGATTAATAAATAATAAAGATAAGCTTGAAAAATATATTCTGTGTTTTTATTTAGATTAAAGAAGGCTTCTTATCCAGTAGCAGGTGCCTTTATAGGAACAATGGTTGGAGGACCAATTGGTTCAGTAGCAGGATTGAAAATTGGTGGCCTTGCAGCCATTGGTTGCGGCGTGGTTGGCTATTTTAGCGGTAGATTTCTAAAAAGGTCTAATGATGACCCAAGTTTAACAGAGATTGAGAATAGTGAAAATTTAAGTAGCGGAAATGTAGTTTCATCAACTAATGAGAAAAAAGATATTTGACGATTAATTCCATCCTTTTTTAAATGTAGATGGAAGTCTGCTTAATTTATATTTTGAGTATACAATTTTCAACATGTACTTGTAGATTTTGCATTGTGCTTTTATATAAAGATGTAGCAATATGGACTATTGTTTTATACTTTGGGATAACATTTTTAGATAATTACTATTTATTTGTTATTTATTCTAATTGAAAATAAGATTTTTACAACATATAATTATGTAGTTTTCCAATATGCTTTATATCAAGAAACTCTTAGAATTTAATTTAGACAATTTAGCAAAATATTTATCAACCTAATGAGATTGCTAGGGCTTATGTTTAAGTTTCTTTTTGTGTATACTTCAAATATTAAATTAAATAAACTTTTATCACATATCAGCAGGCTGGTTTCTACTATAATCTTTAAAAATGCTAATAAAGTGCTTTAAACTTAAATACTTAAAATTGTTCTGCTAAATAATAATAATAAACATTTTATAATGATAAGAAACAGTAACTTTGCATGTCATTACTGATTATGTATTTCAGATTGTTAGATAGAAAAGTTCTTAGCTTTGTTGCTTCCTGTTGCTCACTTAGTAATCAAAAGGCCCAGTATTTGAACATGTCTGCTTTTGAATACTTATTGCAGAGTATGATGATTTTTGTAGGTAACAAGAATGTGTCCAAATAGTAAAAGCATTCAAGAATACAAAATACATTCAGTTATGATATCATAAGTTAGTGTAGTCAGTATTATCGAATATACTGTTAGGAAGACCTAGGAGACTTTAGACACTGGGAAACATTGAACATGTTTTTATCTTGCGCCCTTTCAACATTAGGATAACTACTTCCATTGGCAGGCACTCCTTTTGATTCCTATAGCAGGCAGTGATATCATGGCAACGTGTCTACTTTGAGTTCATGTCAATTTGGGAAACATTGTTTTTAGGTTGCTTGATGTAACTTTTTTGGACTACACTAAAGAATACTCAATTCAAGGTATGATAGAATATGTCCCCCCTTTTGGGTGCCTTGTACATACTGGTTTCTTCCTACAGATTTTTTGAAATCGAGCAGTAATTCTCTTATATGTAGCTCCTCCTCCACACAGCGTGTGCTTTAGACACAACCGGCATAATATCTAAACTAAACTAAGTTTTTCTAAATATTACTTGAAATAGAAACAAAACTTTATTGTAACTATGCCATGCAATCATAATTCTATGGTAAGTAGTATGTGCAAAAGCATAAATGATAAGCAGTGTTTAGCCAATTAAGTCATGGCACAGAATAAACACCTTGCCATGAAATAGCAATGGCAGTCAAGGCATTTGCATTTTCTTGGTGGTGTATGCTGGCAAGCATATCGGATATATAAAAGGTGTTCATTTTTATTATGAATCTATTGGACCTAATACAAATTCAAGACAAATACCCAATAGAATTTTATTACTTTTTACTACTTAATAGTATATTATTCAACGAGCACATAATATAGTAGGCTATTATTCAAGAGGATGAATAATAGACTGACTAATGCCCATTATGTTCGAGTCGAATACGGTGTTTTGTCTATGATTCTAACACTTCTGAAGGAGATCGTCCTTCCCCTGAGGGAGGTGATGTCCAAATTCTTGAATATGTAGAAGTCAATGACAGTAAACAATCTTCACAAAGAGAGTTTTAGACCTGGAATACAAGGATCCTCTGAAGACGATGCCCAAATTCTTGACGGAAGTAAGCATTCACCCGTCATAAATAGGCAACCAACATTACAGGATCCAAAGCATTTTTATGCATTGGTAACTAAGCTGGCTTTGCAGTTGTTTATTATTTCCACATTTCTTTGTTTCCAAAATCAAAACTTGTAAGTTGTGGTGCGTAATTTAATGTTTTCCTGCGTTTTCCTCTGTGTTTTTCAATGGAAACTGATGAATAATAAATAAATAGATTGAGATTATGACAATTTCTATTTTTTTTTATATCTATAAATAGGCAACCAACAAAACACCGCCAGTGAATAAAATCCATAAAACACTAGTGTTTTATGAATATGATTATATCTCTATGGTTACGCGTATAACGACTATATTATTGAGGAATCGTAGATAATAATATTTAAAAAACAACATTAGAATACTACAAAGGTATATTTAAATTAAAAATAAAAAGGAATTTATAAGACTATAACGTTAATATTAGTTTGGCAGTTTTAACGATATGATTAGCGGATATTCCATAATGGTCTAATAAGTCATTTGGAGATCCAGAACGAGGTAAAGTTGGTACAGCCATTTTCCTTACTATTACACTTCTCTCCTCAGCTACGGCCGATAATACAGCTTCGCCCAAACCACCTTCGGGGTAGTGATCTTCTACAGTCACTATTCTTCCTCCAACTTCTTGTGCATTTTTAATGATACTTCTGTCATCAATTGGTTTAATGGTAAATAAGTCCATAACTCTAACATTAATCTCCATTTTATCAAGTTCACTCGCGGCCTTAAGTACCTCAAAAAGAGTTATTCCAGCACTAATTAACAAAACCTTATCGGTACTGGATTTTTTTAGAATGTTAGCTTTACCAATCTAAAATTTAATTTAATTAAAAACAAAGAAGCATTTTTATCTTACAATTATACGTGGAATTCATGGTCATTGGAATATACAATATCAGTTTTAGGACGAGTTGTTCGAATATAACATACACCTGCAGTATTAGCTGCTAGTTCAACTGCTCTTTCACAAGCAATTGCATCACTAGGATAAAATACTGTACTACCAGGAATTGAACGAAACATGGCGATATCTTCTAAACCCATCTGACTAGGACCATCTTTGCCTACACTTATACCACAGTGTGAACCGACAAAGTTAACATTCGTTTGTGAAATGGCACCCATTCGAATCTGTAAAAGTAAATAAAAGTAAAACTTGTATTTCGGCCCCCTATGATCATCACTATTTATCGAAATACATTTATGACCAACAACGAGACAGTCATACTGCTCGGATAAACTTAAGACACTTCTACAAACTTACTTGATCAAAAGCCCTGCTAAAGAAAGCTGCAAAGGTAGAAACAAAAGCAACTGTACGATTTCTGCACATTGCTCCTATAGCTACACCAACCAAGTTTTGCTCCGCTACAAAACATTCAACAAGACGAGAAGGGTCTACTTCTTTGATTTTTTCAGAGTAAGTAGAATTTTTCATGTCTGCATCAAACGCTACCACTCTGCTATTATTCTGAGCTATTTTTGCCAAAGCGGTACCATAGGCGTATCTTGTAGCTACAGTGTCATGTTCTTCATATGAAGGTGGAGATATTAACTTTATTTGTGATATATCAACTGAAGGAATATGACTTGTTATGGGTTCTCGTGGATGTAATTGAGATGTATCATGGTTTTTCAACAGACTATTAAGATGGTTAATAACTTCTTCAGTGTGTTCGCCTAAAGGTTTTCCATGCCAATTTTCATGATCTTCAATATTGGGAAAATTCTTTCCTTTTAATGTTTTGGCAATAAGTGCTGTTGGTTGTTCTTCAATAGTTGCAGCGGTATTGAAAGCATTTGCAATTTCTTCAATGTTGTGACCATCTATCGCAATGGCTTTCCAACCAAATGCTTCTAGACGTTTTTGATACACCTCCAGATTATGGCTCAAACAAGTGGTTTGTGATTGACCAAGGCGATTTATGTCAAAAATAGCACACAGATTGCTTAAATTATAATAGCCGGCAAAATTAATTGATTCCCAAATAGAACCCTCTGCAGCCTCGCCATCTCCAATCAAACAGTAAACTCTATACATATTGTAGTAACTCGTTAATATTAAGCCAAATTAGAATCTAATAACAAACTGTTACCTGTAAGGAGCTCTATCATAATGTTTGCCAACGAAAGCCATTCCAGCAGCAACGGCCAATCCTTGACCAAGGGATCCGGTAGCAACATCTATAAAATTTAATCTTGGTGTTGGATGTCCTTCCAAATCTGAGTCAAGCTTTCTTAAAGTTTTTAATTTCTCTACTGGAAAGAGTCCAGCTTCAGCCCAAGCAGCATAAAGTATAGGTGCCGCATGTCCTTTAGAGAGAACAAACCTATCATTCGAAACATCCTTAGGTTCCTTGACTTTGTAACGCATTGTATAGAAAAATAATACTGCAATAATATCGGCTATAGATGAACATGATGTAGGATGCCTGCAGAAAATTACAAATAATTACGATTTGTGGGTGACTATCGATTAAAATCATATGCATATCATTTAAACCGCACCAACGCAAAACATACTGAAAGGCAGAATTTTCTCACATAACCGGTTTGTAAGATAAAATGCCTGCAGTATTTGAAAAGAAAAAAACGTGAACATGCTTTTATTAGTACATTATATAAGCTAGAAGATAAAAGCTCTGAGAGCAGAAATACCCTCTTACCCTGATTTCGATGTCTGTGTCGAAGTCACTGAATGAATTCTAAGTTTATTGGCAATATCTTGCAATTTTTCAATTAAATCTTCGTCAAGTTTAGTATCATTAGGCATCTTTTATGGTGTCTAACCACCGCTACAGAATGGCATTTCGTTAATTCTGATGCACAGGCCGTATTTTGTTACATTTTATGTACATAATAATAATTCATCTAATTAATAATAGCCCATAGACACTAGAATTTTAACCTAAATTACATTATGGTACTCTTTGGAAACATGTATTGACAACTATGACATGTTCATGTTAGATAGCAACTGTCAATAACTCATCAGTGTCAAATTATCTAAAAACTTTCTGATTACACTAGGTATTATTGTACGTACAATTGGTGCAGTTTGTACGCTCATTACTATCAACCGTAATCATGTGAACTCAATATAGATACGTTTATTCTGGCGAGAGCAAAGGTTAGCATGTTCTCTTCAACTCAACTTCAATTTTATCTAGTATGTGTAATATTTAATTTTTAGATACGAATATTACTATTCTGGGTTTTGATCTGATCGATCTGGTCAGCTATTTTATTAAACTTTCGGCTTTTTTCTGATCGATTGCACTTTGAGCTGGCAGGATCCTTTTTGACAAAGCAAGCCGTTTGAATAAAAACCTGTTAGGATAAAACTTACTTTTATGACTTAGCCAGAGTCTAAGCCCAAAAATGTAAATAAAGGCATGCTTATACCTAACTCTAAGTTGGGACGAGCTGGTCGGTCTACTACCAAATTTTGTACTTACCTCAAATATAATTTTGCTCAAAGTGCACAAACATCTTAGTTGAGTCAGATCCAAAGTCGTAACCTGTTGATTATGGACACCTCGTGCAACTTTGGGACAGGAAAGGGGTTGCTCCCAGAGTACTATACAAAGTTAAAAATGGATTTAGTTTTACACCTATACCATCTTTTTACCTAACTTATTACATAACTTATTTATTAGTACCTGAAACAATACAATTCACACGTTTGTAATATCAAACTTAAACTGCATGCAACACAACACCATTTATACAGTGTGTCCACATTTCTATGCTCACTATTGGGATCTCGGAAATTGTAAGAGATACGAAGTCGGTTAAATTAGAAGAAATTTTGCTATTTTGGAGATCAATTTACTTATGTTTTTGTTTTTTTAAAAAAATTCACGACTTACTAGATATTTGCTAAAAACGAAATTATCTTATTTTTTTTTAAGTGAAATATCTCAGGAACGAGCAAAGATAGAAGAGAACAGCAAAGAGGGTGTTTTAGAGAATTTACTCCGAAACACAAAAAAATTATTT
>VTPC01002649.1:0-17104 GCA_011009095.1 Ignelater luminosus | reverse complement strand
TACATTAGAAAACTTACACAAACGTTACATTCCTTGACACCAAGCTATGAAGTTAAATTATCAAAAATCAACGTTATAGATCTAAACGATCTGGAGGTTTGATCTGTCTGCATATTCTATTCTTAATACTATGAGAGCTAGTCATACGTGTAGATATATTTGTTTGGACATCATTGTTACAAGCAATACCATCTTAAAACAAACTTACATTTACGACTTCTTCTATATCCTGTGTCGCTTCACTAACTTCGTTATTAACTGGCAGTACACTATTAGATTCACTAAATGACTCTTTTTGTTGTTATGAAAAATATCATCATAAAATTAAGCTACCCTAATAATTTAATCTGTATATCATCCACACAAAATTCATATTATTAAGAGGTTTACATAAGTAAGTTTAAAATCCTAACCTTTTTACAATAATACATTTAGATCAGAAAAGTGTATCATTACGAAAATCTTTGACATAGACTACTTCCCCCACCTCCAGATCAATCATACAGTTACCATGATATATTGTTTTATTTTTATAGTTAGAAAACAGGAGTTTGGCCTGTCACGCAATGCGGTATATTTCTGTATGAGAAAAGATACTTGCTAATAAGAGTAGACATGCTCAATAAATAGTGTTTTGGCTATACCGTTGGTGGACGAAGGTACAAAAGTTGTATGAATAATACCATTATTCTTACAAAAGGATTTAAATTTGTACAAACTAAATTGAGAAAACAATTCCTTGGCTTAGATATAGTGTGCTAGAAGTATTAATTTTAGACATACAATACACCTCTGGCCACTTAGAATAAGCATCAGTGATTATTAAATAGGTCGTACTATAAAAGGGACCAAGAAAATAAATATGTTGTAACAGACAAAAGCTGAAAAAAAGGCCTAATGTCCGCTACGGATATCGGAAGATGTTCAATCCAGTAGCTCAAGTCGAAAACGGGTGTGGTTCAACCTAAACTTACCTTAAAACAAAGAAAAAAGCTTACACGCTTACAAAATCTCTCAATATAACTTGAAGATGGTAAAGCGTAAGGACGCCAAAAGCTGGAAATCCAAAACACTATGTCAGACCACGCAGCTCCTCGCATGCTAACACCCTGTATATAAGCACCTTCGAAAATATCACCCTGTATGGATATACCTTGAATATTAACTCCTGTATATAGGTGCACTTACATTCACAAACTGGGTAATGTATAACTATACCTCTGGAGCTGGACGTATATAACAAAACGCTTCCCAAATATGGTAAACTTACCCGGGGAAGGCTATTAATTAGTTGTTTCAAAAATTAACAGCACACCCTTATAGCTTAGTTGAAGGTTTTAGCAATAAAAAAAAACAATAAATAAATAGATTAATTAATTATCACGTCGAGTCCCTCTGTCTCCTTAAGATCATCTACCTAAAGAAACACGTTTATTATAAAGATAAAAAAAATAAATAATTTAGACGGTGCTCCTTCCGAACCTGGCTCACATTTGGCTTGTACAAATAACCCCTTTGTTTCTGTAAGATATTATTAAACAAAGCAAAGACACAACAAAACAATGCGGAAATAATGAAAGTTTATTTAATTCTTAGCAAAAATATTTAAACAAGACAAAATAAACATCAAAATAACAAATAATATCATAGTTTTTACTTAAAAGTAAATATAAATAAATTGCGAATAAAAATTAAAGGAATCTATTACGTTATCGAAAGATTTTAACTTAACAAAATAAATCGCATTAACCAACAAGATTTATTGATAAAACATAAAGACAAATTAAGGTATTTATCCACAAATAAGTGAAACTGTTATGTTGTCCAATAGTTTTTTTACTTAATAAAAGTGAATTAAAATAGTAACATTTATTGATACCACATAAAAGCTAATCAAAATGTTTAACATAAATAACAACTAATTATTTAGTGAATTGACTGTAGAAAATGTTCACTTAAATCTTTACAATTTTGAAAAGAATAACTTTATTTATCTTAAATTACTTAAGTTAGTACGTTAAGAATTTATTACAACGTAACTCTGCAGAACGGGAATGAATGAATTTTGTTAACTTTATTAAGATATAACTGAATTTAATATAAGTTTTTCCTCTAAATTTCCAAAAGCGGGATTTCAGGTAAAACAATATTTTAAATCGACAAGTTAAAACTCAATAATAACTTATCTTAATCCGTATATCCCTTGGTGATGTCCAGGGTTGGAAGGAATGACGATCACGCTGTAATGTCTTCAACAAACTGGGTTTTCAAACCAATAGGAGAGTTTTTGAACAAAACAAAACATATAAAGTATATTTCTAATGCCTTCAACAGGCAGCTAACGGGCGATGCTTGTAACCACCAAAGAGTCTGTTAAACTCACTTTTTAAAGTCACGTTTGTACTTCCAAAGTTATAAATGTATGGTTATAGCAACGCACCCAAAATAGCACGGGAAAACTCGAATTTGCTTCACAGCAACAATAGAACAAGTAGAGTGACGACGCTACACATTCCCGAGGTATTCGGTCGAAATTTGACAAATTAAATTGCCCATACACAAAGAAAACTTTTACGGTAAATACGCTAAATTGTCTACAAGCTTACACAATATCTTTATTCGTCATAGAAAACATTTATAATATTTTACGAGACCACTTAATTAATTAATATCAACACTCTGAATAAAGAACTTGTAGCAAAAATTGGTATAAAACGCGCTCGCTGATGTGCTTGATAGGGAAGTTCGAGATGAGGTCCTTTCTTTTACAATTTCACGCCCTGCGCCGGTCGCGCTCAGACGTGACAATTCGATGCGAAACAGACCCTTTTGCTCTGGAAGAAAGTAAAATGCATGAGTCATCCTATGATAAATGGAAAGTATTTAGGACCCGTTACTACATTGTAAACGGTACCTAGTTGTCCACAACGCTTTAGAAAAACGAGGGCTTGTCAGAATTTCGTCTGACTTGGCGACAGGGAAAACCATGCCAAAACGCACGGTCAAAATGCTAATTTGAAACTTATCAGACCTTGATCAAAAATATTCTTATTAATTGAAATAATCAACTCAACAAGCAAATTCATATGAAATGAAATAAACTAATTTAAATCTTACAAACTAAAAAATATTTCTGAACCAAATTTAAGAAGAGATCGGATAATTTTATGCAACAATTTTAAAATCACATTACAATCTATTTTTGGCAAATACATTTTTGCCTTAATCAAATTTAATTAAGCATGCTTTAGGTGGTAAAACTGAATATTTAAGACAAGCTTTGCAATTTTTAACGTACCTATCAATATCAGCGTCCAATCCTGGTAACCAAAGATATTGACGTGCTAATGACTTCATTCGCACAATTCCGTTATATGCGCCATGTACTTCTTTTAACATTTGATCGCGAAATTCTCGACCACCTTTCGGTGGTCATTTGCAAAATTCTTTTGCTGTCCCCAAATAAAGCTATGAGGCGTTTATAGTCAGAATATAAACTGAAATGCTTCCCCATTAAACATGGATAGAGTCTTTACACACCCCAGTGTATTGCCAGGGCTTCCTTATGTATTACCGAATATTCAAGCTTATGTTTGTTTAATGTGGATGCAAAACTTACTGGCTTTTCTGTATAGTTCGGATGCACATATAATAATAGATCCTATTTTTACCTTGGACGCATCACATACTAATTTCAAAGGCACATCTGGTTCGTAATGAGGCAAGGTAACTTCCGAACAAAGGACTTCCTTAGATTCTAAAAATTATTTTTCACATACCGATGTCCATTCAAAATTCTTTCACCGAGTAAAATGTCGATCTTTATCTCCCCCCCTCCCCAAAAGAGAAAAATCAAAACTCTTTATAAGGGTTCTAAAACCGATGATAATTTTGGAGCAAAACTTCCATGTAAAATCAAGTTTTAGGATTTTAATTACAGTATAGCTTGGAAGCAACAGACACCGATATAAGATTAAGAGCGGATTTACACAAGCATCACATAATCGACAGATTTGAGGAAATTCATGTGGTTATTTATTTTGTGACGATTTTCTAAGAGATCAAGTTTTTGTTAGAACACCGTGGCGTTATATTGTAAATAAAAAAGATTCTCACCAACGCGGTATAACACGTTCTGATATAGAAATTCTGGGAATTCCAATACAAGTTAAATTTTTGGGAATCAGGCGGTATTAATTCTATATGTTGAAGTTCTACCCAAAAAGTATTATCTTCGAAGATCATGGAGCAACATGTAATATGTAAGTCACACATGCACCAACAAATCTATATCATTCAAATATCTATCATACAATTACAGTTTACCTGCATTATAATTAGTTGTGAGATTTGCAATTTCCTTCAGGGAGGTTCTCTATGCTATTCAAAAGATAAAAGGTAAGTTAAACTACTGTGAGTCTTACACCAACAAACAGTAATTCCGACAGCTAAAATTTGTCTTTAGCAAATTTTATTGTTCATTTGCTAGAGCACAGATACGAAAGCAGATTGAAATGCAATATAACCCCAATATTTACAAATTGCGTATTAACTTTCTTAAAAAAATTGAAATGTACTATAGAGCGGGCTTCTCTTACCACCTTTATACAGGTTTATGCCTGTCACTGTGCAATAATTGCAGAGATGCAAACTGTAGAAGGTGGACTAGCACGATTACTGCTGACATAGAGTATCTCAATTTAATTTAGAATTTCTTAATTGTTTAGCCTTACACATGTAAAGCACATGTAAGCTAATTGATAGAAAACATCTTATAGTGTTGTTTCCAGAGTATTGAGATTGTATTTGGCAGATTCCAAAAAGTTTTAACTCGAAAACGAAGCATTTTAGGAGAAACGTGCAAGAAATTGATTCGTTAAATTAGTTACCACAAACTGTTTTACTTTACAGCTATCAACTTCATTGGTTTATCTGTTAGTTGTTTTTTATGCAGAGCTCTAACAGGAACTTTGCAGTTATTTGTCGTCATAAAAGCATTCTGAAATTCTATTGTTCTTAAAATAAATTTTAAAAAATCTCTAATTTACCATTTAATATTTTAGCGAGGAACTTGAACATTTTGTTCATGTTACGAATGGCGCTGAAAGTATCAGGTTTTGTCTCTATCTTTAAATACAGGAATTAGTAAACTAGCTTTCTTCACTCATCTAGTACAGTTTCTTGTGTAAAGCATCGTAATTCCGGTATTAGGAAGTCCAAAGTTGTAATACTTTTAATTATTATCTATAAACACAATAATTAGTAAAGTTTGTGCAATGATGATGTCAACTAGAAAACAAATATGCAAGTAATAAACGTGTTATTGCTATATACCTTAGCATTTAAAATTATAATAAACAGAATATTGCATAATAAAACAGAATATTACAACATAAGGAAATGAAAACATAAAACAACCTTCCAACTTAAATCTTCTGAAAATACTTCCAGACTATGCCTAACTGAAATTCTCATTTAAATTAAATTTGATTCGAAGTGTCGCGTGTAGCAATCTTATCTAGAATTTTTTATTTTTGAATCTATAATATGCACTACCTAAAACTATGTTGCTAAATTAAAAGCACCTTGTATATCGATTAACCTCCATAACATGAAGCATAAAATTCTGCTTCTCAATCAATATTTCATTATTTTAAATAAATTAATTACTATAAAATTCATGTATACCTAATTTCCTCTTTTATATTGAAAAAATTTCATTAGAATTTTTATAATAACCGTGCCATTACAGAACCAGCATTCTCCAAAGTTACCCTCCAGCAAGTATATTTTTGATACAATTTCAGTAATAAGCATTTCGATCGATTTTATTCAAGTTATTTGATTTTCTCAGGTTACTTTTTCATCTGAGTGCAGCTTGACATATCTGATGTGTTTTATTTATTCGATTTTCTTCCTATCGTAATGTATTTTCTTTTTCCTTCTTTCACTAAAGAAACATTTTTATGGCATCACCGGAATATGAAGCTAGCGAATCATCTCTATTCTAAATATCAATAAAATGTTTGCACAGAAAAGAAAGGAATTTTGCATTTCTATAGACGAATCAATTTTGCTGAATTGTGTAAAAAGATTTATGTCAATTTTTTCAGTTTGAAAAATGATTCCCTCTTATACCCTGCATGAATATAGGTAGATATCTTTACGTAAGTTATTATATTTTTCCTTTTTATTCGTAAATATCTGCGGCTTTTTTATTATAAAAACAATATAAAGTTGATTGCTGTTTTCTATACTTTGCACAAGAATAGTTTTCAATTATTCTATGTGTATATTTTCATGTTTTTATAACACTACAAAGACTTTTAAAATAGTTATTGTGTTAGGGTATATTTTGTTGGAAGCTCCATACTTTGTAAGACATTTGATCAAAGACCTTCTTCTTAGATACTGTCAAGATATTTACTGCTACAAGATGTGTATAGAATTCAGATTGAATTCTGAATGAATTGCAAGTGATATTGAAGAAGTGGCAGCCTTTGCAATGCTTTGCGTCTTGAAAAATGAAAACTTAAACTTGCATTTGTCCATTTTGAAAGAAGCCAATGATGCTGCGTTTTTGACGATCGTATTGTCGCTTTATATTTAGAAATAATATATGTAAGCTTGACGGGTATACATTGATTAAAGGTTGTTATAACATAATTATTAGGGTTGTGGAAGCTTGGAGAGTTATTAGAATTTAACATCTAAATTCTGTTATTTTATTTTTTTTATTTGGGAACCGGAAAAAAAATTAGTTACAAAATAGTGTGTTTGTTCATTGATATTGATTACAGAGTGATTACATTACAGATTACTGAGTGCAGCTTGACATATCTGATGTGTTTTATTTATTCGATTTTCTTGCTATCGTAATGTATTGCATAATATGGTATTGATCTCACCCTAAGTAACTAAGAAGCCTTAATAACAATTTGAATAGTGGTATAAATACAGTCTTCATAATTCTATTATTTAGAATCTCTTGAATAGAATATGGTACGGGAAAATTGGGATTAGTGACCCATTGGTAGCGTAAACATATATAAAATCGATATGCCACCTGTAATGCTAGCCTTTATACAGTCGAAGACTGGTCATGAGCTAAGAGAGCTTAGAGCAAGCGATAAACGATAATAATAATGCGGTAATCATAGGGGTTTTGATATTGAGAGGGAATCAGCTGTAGTAGAATGTCGGTAACCTAGTTTCGAATAGAAAACCCTACAGCTGATCTTTATATATAGATCAGCAGGCGAGATGTTAGCCAGAGTCGAAGCACCGATTTGAATAATACACAGATACATAAAATGGAGATACTTCCTTACACACGATAATCTCAAAATAATGAATCCGTATGAGAGCGTTGACGTCACTGGAATCCAGTTGTTCCTGTAAGGTTTTAACGAATATGCTCATAACTCAATTAAAGATCAAAAATAACTAATACATATATTGGCATACTGTAGAGAAGTGATCGTTCAAGAAAAATGGTACAGCAGTCTGGTTACAATATTGAAAAAAAAAATTCATATACCGAAATAAACAATAACAATAACAGGAAAACAACAGTACAAAAATATAGACAGGTAAACAATAAATGCGATCAGGTGAAACTTATCAAAGTTAACGGTCCAGCAAACCAGTACAAAACAAGAAGCACTGAAACAATGAAGGCAATATACACATACATATGATGAACCGACCGTAACTATTAAAATAAGATTTCTTGATCCTCTATGAAAGAAGCATAGAAATAATAACGATGTTTTTAGTTCATCGCCTGCAGGTATTATTCCCAGCAACACACAATTATATCGTAGCGATATCAGTGCTAGTTTATCTGTGTACGAACTTGTTTAATGTTACATAGCACACTGCGTACATGTGCGTTATGTATAACGCGTAATGTCAGAAACACAGTACGAGTTGCAGTACATCGCCATCACGTACCGATTGTTACATGCCGACGACATCCATCGTGGTTCAGACTACGTATATGCTTGTTGGTACATCGTCATAATTTTACGTGAATACATCGCTCTAATGTCTACGTTTCGATGTACCTGTTTCGTTTAATTTTAAAAGACTATGTAGTATGCTAAATTATGTATTTGTTACGTCTACATTGTAACATTGTTAACATGTAACAAAGAGTATGCCCCATTAATTAATTCAAGCCCGGTCTTTCTACCTCCTTGTAAATTTATCGTCCACGTAACCCAAAACATTTTTCCAAGTTCCCGACCAATTTATTCTAGTCTATAGAGGTTGCAAGAAGACCAAAATAAATTAGTCAAAAGTTAATACAACATATTGACCTTACCCAAGTAAGAAAAGTCTCAAGTTATCTGACCGATAAATTTATAAGGAGGTGAAAAGACTAGGCCTTAATCTAGGTAGTGCAAAAATTTAAAAATCTTTTAAATCATTCAAATTTGTTATCAAATAGACCTGTAGTTTAGGAATACTGCCATTCCGTTTTTAAACAAAAGTAAAAACTTGGAATTAAAGTTAAGAAAAGATCAAGGACATACATTGCAAAACGAATAGCCTAGTAATATAACTAATTTGAATGATATTACAGTGTACTTTATTTTTGAAGGAAAATGCATTAAAAGTAATACTTGGAATAAAAGTCTTATTAAATTTTTTTAAAAAAGAAAAAATACAAAACAATTCCAAAACACATTAATTCGTTTTTGTCTTCATGTCCCTTTTTAATCTCTGTGTAGCATGGCGTAGTCCCTCGGAACAACATTGCTCAATTTCTGAAAAACAAAACAATTTATATATGCGAGCTATAAATATTACGATAAAAAGAATACCTTTGTCCGATATTCATCGTCTTGGTTCCAGCCATTCGGAGATTCCCACGTTGACGCAATCACGAATAACCACGAATAACAGCAAATTCGTTAGTCAGAACATTTTTTTAAATTCTGGAGATCTTGCCTTTATAGCCAACCCCACCGATCTTACATAAAAAGAGTTTCTAGAAAAAAAAAGAAAAGGAATGAACAAAAATAACTATGTGTAACAAACAAATCCGCATGTTCTTTATTTAATTTTCTAATTCTCCAAAACTTTCATTTGTATCTATTGGCAGCATTTGCCCTAACTCTGATCTTTGATTGATTGATTAATCGTAATATCAGAATTTAAAATGTTAGTATCGGTAAAACTACTTGTGTTGCTCTTATTACTGGTCAAAGTTTCTTTCATAGTATTGTTTTCAATTTCGTCAAAGATTTTATTATGGTTGTCATTTATATTATTGAATAATTGTAATTTATGTTTTGCTTTCATAATATTTTTGTACTGCCCTAATCTACGGTACTTTTGTCTAGTTGATAAAGTACTAAAAGGTTTTTACTTTCTTCTTTTAGACATTTCGCTTACAGTAAATTGTTACCCTTAAAAATCCAAGAATCAGTACAAATAATACATACTACTAATTTAAACTTATCTATTAACGACACTAAACCAGACAAAATTTGCACAAAAACTGCGGAACACTATGGAATGAATTTACTCGAACCGAACGAAGGCAAGGAACCAAATCAGTGGCGTTCTTTGAAGAATTTACTGTTTAGATGCAGACGGGCTAAATACTTTTATTACATTCTTAGAAAGGACCATGTCCCTCTCTTTCTCATTTGTAAAGTAAACACAAAATTTTCCTAAAAACGTCTAAGAAGGAAGTCATAAATTTCGTTTGAAACCCCTTTCACATTGACAGGTGAATCCAGGCAGACTTTAAAATAACGGGATATTATTCACTATTATTTGAATTCTTCATACCTGACTTTAAATGAGAAAATATTGATATTTACCGCTTTACTGCTTGTTTATAAGTCGTTCAATATATGTAGTAAAGTTTCACTTTAGAATAAGTGCATTGTATAAAAATTTATTATTTATCATCTTGGAATGGTCCCTACCTGGTCAGGCGCTTTTGTGCGGGGCACAATCTGTAAAAAATCCACTTCACTGTGTGATTTTTATTTAAAAAATACTATAGTTACATAAATATTGCTGTGGTTTTTGGCCATACAGCCAAATCAAGTAAAATTTTAAAGATCGAAATTGTCCAAAAAATTATGGAAATAAGAAGTTATTTTTATGTTAATTTTGTTTATCACTGTGTATTTTAAGACTTAATTTATGTTAGAATTCAACACTATTTTAATATCATCTATATTATTTTATGCCTTAAACATGTAGGAAAAAGCATAAGAGATTTAATTGCAAAAATTAAAAATGACTTTAGATTAGTATTTCTGTAAGTAGGTATTCCTGAAGAAAAGAACTTTAAAAAGTCTGGATCGCGGTTGCTCTGGAATTTTACTCATGTCTGAAATTATACTCTACAATAAATTTTGACAGATGTTAGTATAATTTTCTTATGAAATTATAACTTTATAAGAAACGTCATTATGAAAAAATTGAATGTAGAATATAAAAATATAATTATTTCAGACATGTATAAGATTATTTACCAAGAATTAGCGCGTAAAGATTTGAAAACGTAACGTCAATTGGGCGACCAGTGTTCTAAATAGTTAAGATCTTCTATAAATCAAATATATGTAGAACAAGCATTATTGTTACTTCATTAACATTTATCATATAAGTATATGCAGAAGTATGAAACAAATACAGCGCATACCCTACATCTACCAGATGTGATTGCAATTACGCCTTTGCAATGTCATAGCATTGTCTTCTACCTGATGTATTCGAAATTACGCGCTGCCGACTTAGTTTGAGTAATCCTTTGAGATATCGCAATCTTAACGTCCCAGCTACACTTTCTACCTGATATCTACCTGATGTGATTGAAATTACGCGCTGGCGATGTAACTTGAGTACTCCTTTGCGATGTCATAGTATTGACGTACCAGCTACGTCGATAGGATGTAATCGAGAGATGTAGTGCTTGTTCTTTCGTTGGTATGTACCTGTTACATTAATGTCACACTTATGTTTACTGGGTTGCAATTAATCGTGGTTTTCAATAAAAGAATATAAGTAGATAATTCGGTAAACAAAATCGCTTGACAAACTGTAACGTTGCGTTAACAATATTCATCATAAGTGAACGATAAAAGTACACATTAGGTCTATAAATATTATA
Organism: Ignelater luminosus; assembly: GCA_011009095.1. Taxonomy (NCBI): domain Eukaryota; kingdom Metazoa; phylum Arthropoda; class Insecta; order Coleoptera; family Elateridae; genus Ignelater; species Ignelater luminosus. The sequence continues at coordinate 5,961 of VTPC01002649.1, read as the reverse complement.
CATAAAAAGATGCAAACAAATAGAGATAGCAAAGTTCAAAATAAAATAATTAAATTATGATACAGTGAACCAAATATTTCTATCGCACAATGGTTTTAATCGATCTTTCGCCAGTGTGAAGCGGCGTGTGAGTAACCTTTTTACAACGGGGTTACTCTTCTCCAAACGGTTGGTGACGTATGGCAAAATGTAGATAGGTTTTGCAAGTAATTGCGAAGGTGGGTTGGCAGGTTGTGTGTGCCAACGATGCTTCTTCATAAGACGTTAAGTAAAATAAAGGTAACATGTATTTATCATCTCAAGAAATATTCTTTAGAAAGCAAAACCAGCTGTTAGCACAAAGTCCACTAACCTCACGGCACTTTTACGCAAGTTTTAATTCACAGATATTACATAAATATTTACAAGTAATGGACGTCTCCCTCATACGTAAGTTAATACGGTAATATTAAGTGATTTATCACACATCTAATTAGAGTACGGTGGTGCGAATCTCGTAGGCACTTCGAAACACAAGAAAAGTTCAGGCATTATGAGATAATTAGCGGTACGATAAGTTGCGAGTGTTCAATGTAGTTAATTGGAAGATTCCGCCTGTTGGTAATGCTTTTAAAGATACGGAACAATAAATATTAATACATCCGGTAACTTCCGGGGATTATCAGTACATTAAAAAACGAAGACAGAATTAAATCGCAAACTTTGCACTCTGATACAATTAACCGTAGCAGAAATTATTATTATTTATTATTAAATACTTTGCGAAAAACTTCTAAGTCCAAATATCCCACATGGGAGTTACACGAAAAGCACGTGTGGTGCTTACGGAGGCGGCAGAAGAACTCATTGAGTTTTCAAGCAAGAAATGGTACTTCCAACTGCACAAGAGGGTTGTACAGATAATTGGCTGTTTAACATATCGGATGTTTAGACAAACCAATCACATAATGCAAGCAGGGTGTGATGTAGCGAGAACTTGCACCTTGCATTAGAAAATTATAGGAAAAATACATCTGGTCTGTGTCTGTCAAGTTGACAGATTTATAGTTTTAAGGGTAATAAAACCACACGATAAGAGCGTAAATTTCTGTAAATTGTAGAAATGAAACCAGAAAAATATAATTTTAGAGGTGAAATACAGGGTAGGATCAAAAAGTAGCAGGACTGAATTAATTTAAATTTTTTTATTGAACTAATCGGTACAAATCCTTAGTAGTCCTCGAAATAGCACCCTTGTGCTTCGACACAACGCGTATAACGCGATTCCCACTGCGCGTACGCCTTCTGGAACTTGCTTTCCGGGATCCCCTTCAGAGATGCCGTCACGGCCCCTTGGACGTCTTCTACGGAGCTGCATCGGTTTCCCTTGAGATCTCGCTTGAGCCGAGGAAAGAGGAAGAAGTCCGGCGGTGCCAGATCTAGACTGTAGGGGGGGGGTGAGGCAACGTGGCAACCCTGTGTTTGGCCAGAAACTCCCTCACCAGCAGCGCGGTGTGGCACGGCGCGTTGTTGTGTCATCACTCAGGACTCTTGGCACAAACTTGGCGCACACCTTTCGCATGGCCAAATCCTCGGTAATAATTTTTTGGACGCTACCGTACGAAATCCCTAACTCATCAACAATCAAACGAATGATTGTGTGCTGGTCGGAGTTTAGGAGCACCTTTACTTTGGCCACATTTTCATTAATCCTTGAAGTTGACGGGCGACCGGCGCGCTGGTCGTTTTCAACGAGCTCCCGCCCTTCCCGGAACAGCTTATGCCAATCAAACACTGTTGAGCGGCTCATGGCAGCATCCCCGTAGGTGTCCTTAATCATTCCGAGGGTCTCCGTTGCGGTTTTCCCGAGTTTGACGCAGAGTTTGATGGCGTAGCGCTGCTCGAGATTTTGCTCTATCTTGGATCGCGACGACACTTCTTAACAGAGGTTTACGGAAATCGACGTGCTTACTTTCCGCTTGCCCGCAGGCGACTGGAAAAAATATCGGTTTCTTCAGGAGGCTCCCCACTACCACGCCCAGGTAGTTCGACCCCCCCCCACCGCTCCGTTTGCGCTACAGAAATTCAGTCCTACTACTTCTTGATCCTACCCTGTATATCTCTAATTTAGTATTAAGAAAACATTTTATAAAAGAATATCAGAGTAGTTTAACGTTCCCTAATCATAAATTACGACAATGTCAAGAAGCATTAAACGAAAAAGCTTTCATATTAAAGGAAGGCGTTAAACTTTAATTTCTAAAAAGAAATAATGTATTTACAAACGAAAAATTTTTAAACTAAGCGAACGATATATGGTTATTTATAAAAATAAATAACTTATTAAGGAAAGTTTGTTAATCACGAAATTGTCCTAACAAATACTTGTCAACAATTAACTTGCGTGTCTTACCGAAATTTATCAGTTAATAAAAGATAGTTTCGTGTATAAAGTGCTCATCGTTATTTACCACTTCTCTCCTTCCATTCAGAAAAATTCCCGAAGTTACTAGAAGACGCCCTAATTTCATTCAACAAAATTGTTGTCATGCGATAAGTTAGTTTGCCCTCCAACAAAGTAACCGAAGCTCAAGACAGATACCTTTGTAACTTGACTTGAAGGGACCGATCGAAAACTGTTTGACAAGTAGCAAATGATTGGAATAAGTCGTAGATTTCTTTTGGTTAGTTCTGTTTATGACACAACGAAAATTTGCATACTTCAGTAAATGCACTGTGCTAGTTCTAACCATGTTTGACAGTCTTGTGGTTTTGACATTTAGACAGTTTTGAAACGACCTTAACCTACAAATAGTCTTCAGAATGACCGTGATCTTGAAATAAATTTGTTGACATTGAAACTTTTAAATTATATTAACTTTTAATATCTTGATCTTAAGGTGCTTCAAAGCATTTTCCATGAATTTTGAAACAACCTAAACTTAAAGCCTCATTGATGTAACTTTGAAACAATTCTAAAACAGCTAGAGAGTTAAAAACGCTTTAGGCAGCGTTGAAGAGGTTTGGTCATAATATTTTAAATATCAAGGTTATTTTAATGACAAAATTATGTGATTACTAATTAAATTGCATACCCCTGTTATCATGGGCAACTTCCCCACCTCTTCCACTTTCTCTGTAGGTTTTATTATTTGTATTATGATATATTCTAGTAAACTCACCTATCATTTGATTAGTTTTGCTGTGAAATTTAGTATTACAAAATATATATGTTACAAATACTTTTTCCTTTCTGTGTTATTCTAAAGAAAGAGTTACTTTAAAGTTTGTATTTTAGTCTTTATTGAATTTTCTAGTATAAATTATACTAAAATTCTCATCTGTCCAATTCTTAAGTTCTATGAAAAGCTTCAGCTAATTCTCAGCATAATAAAAATTAACCAAAACCAAACCCACTGTTATAAAGCTGAATAAATTTTCATCAGTTAGTTTGCACGCATAAAAATTTATGATAGAATGATGCTGTTTATAGCAACTTTCCTCATCAAACAGCGTTAAATATGAGAGACCGTTAAAACAACTCCTTTTCCGTGTCAGCTTTAGGTGGTACTAGAACGCTTATGGCTTCATTAGAACCTTTCTTCATTTTTGCTTTTAGGTCACCCCCTATTGATTAGCGGCGGTTTATGAACCCATTCTAATGAATATGACCCCATAAACTATTTTCCTTAACAGTTCGAAAAATATTAAAACTTCGTATCATACCCTGACAGCCAGCGACGAAAACGTGATGTATTTTTAAAGACCATATTTTATGTAGCGTCTTCGTAATCTTTTTGTACGTAAGCTTTATTTTATGCAGCAATTTAGAATTTAGAAGACGCATGTGGTACTGATGGATTTGTCTTTCGGGACGATTTTAGTGTATTAAATGAGATGAAATTTCAACAAAAATCGAGCATGTGCGGGAAGTGTTCTTGACAACCCTTAGGAATCGTTCAAGAGCTGTTCCTTGAAATTCCAAGTTTTAGAAGTGGAGATAATTCATACTTCAAAGATGTATTTAAGAAATTGAATTACTAAAAGGTTTAAATATTCATATTAGTATACGTATTAAGTTCAAATAACGCAAATTTTATTTTGTGCACGGAGAACTTTAATTAATATTTACCTAAGTATAAATTAAATTTATAACCCAGAGAATTTCAGTAAAAGCATAATTTGTACACTCCGGAATTTATTGTTTACTCTAGAGGTTTATTACCTCTATAAGAACTTCAATAATATAGTTAGTTTGTTTTTTATTGCGGTCGAAAGCAATTACGAAGGGTTTATTGCAGTTGATAACGATTAGTTCAAATGTATTCTGTTATTTAATCTTGAATTTAACGATTTGTATTAATAAACAATTGTTTAGTTTAAGTATGTAAGTAAATGCTTTTGAAAATAAACTTTTAATCTGTTTTTTTAAATTCATCCATGCACTTGAAAAGGTTTTATATCTAGTATGTCTGAACATCTTTAGGGTTTTTATTGAGTTTTAGTTTTGTTGGTGAAATAGCTTTTTTATGTGTAGGTGATGAATACGCGAGGAATGAAACCTATTGTGAATTCATCTATTCGTTTTTTTATCGATCACTTCCTTCAAACTCTTATCTGAAAAGTTGGAACAAGTTCTCTAAGCTCCCGTATGTGCATGTCTCTCGATTCATGCCTATACGTCCGGGAATTCAGGATTCAACTTATTGTTTTCGTATATGTCGACAAAGTTCTACGAAATTTAAGACTTCCTAGAGAGTCATAGAACAGAAAAAACCCCTTAACACAATTTAAAGCGCTAGACTTTATTTTCATTCTGATTACATTGCTGCTGCTGCTGGAATAGTTTGGTGACAACAAATTGTAATTTTTTCTATATATCTTTGAACCGTGATCTATTATAAGATTGTGAAAATAACAAAAAGGTGAAAGTTCAAGCAGGATTAGATCTATAAATAGATTGTTACAAAACAAAATGTTTAATATAAGCTTAAACCACAGTTGAGTGAACCTTTTAAGTTTTTATTTTGGTTATTCAATTACCAGTTAAGAACAAATTTTTATGAAAAATGAAGGCAGGAATCAACTAATGCAAAGCTGTCGTAGTCATCTAACAAGATGAATATCTGTTTCAAAGCATGCATTTTGATAACGAGAATTCTATTTATTAATTGCTCCTAAGCTTTAATTATGTCAAGAGGCATGTAGGTCATTCTTCTCTAATATTCTTGTTAGTATTATCTACTATTATGAGATGGAATTGTTATAAGATATTTAATAATGGTAAATGTACGTTTAAATGTATGAAACCCGATTTGATGCATTTACTGAGCTTGATAATGTAATAATACAAACACAAGTACGATACCACGTGTCAGTAGTGTGCAAATTTCCTAATATCTGGTTTGAGCAGGCAGCATTTAACATCAGTAAAAATCATCTCTGTAATTGAATCCTTTTATTCTGCCGTCATTTTCTAACGATTATTAGCGGATTTCACGCAATAAAACATTGCGTTTTTAGTTTAACTCTACCAAAGATATTTTTTGTTTTCTGATAATAATTCTGACTGCTTCGTCTCCATTTTGGCAAGGATACTCATCTCAAAGTCTCTAACAACTGTGAACTCAATCACTCTCTCACAAGTAGATTTTGTCTCTGGTTCATGAAAGAAAGTTTAACATTAGCAAATCTGTCAAAATAATAAGAATAGTAGTAATTTATGAGTAAAAACCGGTAAAGGCACCTAAAACAGGCAATTTAAATGTTCAAAATAGGTTAATAAATTCATAAGATCCTAAAATAGGCAACTTAGTTTTGAAGAAAATTGCAATGGCGCATAATAGAAAAGCCAAATTATGAAAGACTGCTGAAGCTAAAGCGGTACTTTAAATCTAATCTGGTATATTTTATAGATACACAGTAATGTTTTCACTGAAAGGTGTATGCTGGTTTAACATTTGTCTGATGTACGCACTAAAG
>VTPC01002648.1:0-43814 GCA_011009095.1 Ignelater luminosus | reverse complement strand
CCCAGAACACGATTGTGTTAAGACGGCTGCCAAAGTGCCGATTTTGATAAATGGTTATTTTAAATATAAAATTAAACATTTAATGACTCTTAATAATTGAGTATGTATATCATTTATGCATGCATAACTATACAAAAAATTCATTATTAAATATTTAGTTTTAAATTTAAATGAGTTTGAACTTCAAATATTCTTTAAATGACCAGGTATTGGTGCGTTTACCCTACCTGCATAATTATCTTTTTATGAAAAATCCTTCATAGTGGACAGTTAAATTTAATAAAATTGAAAAGATAACTAAAAAGCTCTTGTTGAACAACTACATCAGCATTGTTTGGGCCTTATCTAATTCTTGTTTTTAAAAATATCTTCAATATATTGTCATTTTTTAATTTTCCAATTTTATATATAATTATCTTTAAATATTTAAGTTTCTAAGTAGTTTCATCATATATCCAATACTACGCCACTGGAAAACTACATAATTCTTTATTACAACAGAGCTGCCAACAGTGCAAGATGTGTTGCCTAACCAATAGTAAATTTCGTGGTCACGTGGCTTCCTCCTATTGATGATGTCCCTGTATACACAACTATTTAAGAAAGAAAGAAAGAAATAACAAATTGGAAAGCATGTGCAAGGAAATAAACCAAAATGTTTAATAAATAAAACAGCTGTCATACGTACTACATACGCACTAGATTGCAATTTTATAAATATTACAGTGCAATGCAGTGAAATTAAATTTATAAAATACAATAGCATCTAATTTCTATAATAAATATTATCTAAATTTAATTATATTTAAAAAACTTGTTACAACTCGGGTCTTTCGTTCGAATGGGATCAATCCAAAAATATTGCAATATTACAAAACGTGGGGTTTTCGAAAATCTGGGCATGTTGTCATTGTTACTGTTTTTTATAGCTACGGATATTTCTTACAAAAACAGTTAAGCAAATACTTGTTATTGTTATTTAAATTTCAGTAGCTCAACGAGTATATAATTCTGGGTTTTCACGTTTTGCTTTCAGTTATTTTTTAGAAAATAAATCCGATGTTAAATGTTTGTATTATTAACAATTGCATAAATAATAATTGGTCACATGAACACCTTATAGTCCCAAGATGGCTTTTAATTTTTAAAAGAATTTGAAAGGCCGAAACAATAATAGAAAGAGTAGATAATTATTTCGCTTATAAAATTAGTCGCTCAAATATGCAAACATAAGCTACGTTAATTCGAATTTTTTTCCACAGTTGAGGTAGATTGCGGGTATTATCAACATTTTTATAAACTAGAGTCTTATGGGTTTCAATTTTACCATTTAAAGCTTAAACAGTTTTATGAGATTTTTGAAAATTAAACAAATACCAATCAAGGCTTCATGTGTAATTGTGCCCTTTTATTATATTATTTATATAATTAAGGCAAAACGTTCTTCCAGAGTTTCAATATGATTCTTTTGTCAACCTTAGAAAATTTATCAAAACTCTAAATAAAGATTATTCTACATTAAAAATTTACTTTTACGAGTAATTGTAAAATAGCTTTGGTATCCATGGTATTCAAAACTTTTCTAAGAAAAAACCAAATAGAAATTGAACAACAGGAAGGAAAAATTACTTTTTGCACAATTGGGCGTTTTTGCTAACTTACAGGCCATGTACTGCGGGCGGTAAGATTAACTAAAGTAATAAAAAAATTTATTTCAAATTTTTATTAACAATAAATGTAATTAATTAACATTAAAAGTTACAGTACAGTTACTGAAAACAAACTGTTTTTCTTTTGGATGAGCCGCAGCTGACGATTCACTACTTTACATCACTGCCACATCAAAATTACATGATGAATCTTTGCGGCAGTAATAATTAAAACAACCACTGCGTTTTTTTTAATTTTACAAAATTGATCAATTTGCTTAAATATTGCAATTTAACTTAGAAACTCAATTCGGGTAATATTGGGTACTTCGGGCGATGCCTTCAATCCCCAAATCTATTACTTTCAAATCGGTAAAACGTACTTACCGCCCTCGTTGCTACATTACTGTTGTCTCCCACTCTAATACAATCGTCAACTTTCCGCCACAAAATGAGGATCGAAAAGCCTACTTTCTAATAAGGTCGACGAAAAAAGTACTTTACGTATATTGCTAATTTTGACATTATGTTCTTCAATAACATATACAATGTTTACATATTTTAAACATGTTTAACCATAATAAGCATCAGAGTTCCGGCCTTTACAGCTCAACGTATGAAGATGGACAGGAATGAACTCTGAAATCATCTTCCTTAGCCGAAAAAAGTAACTCAATTACTATTTATTTAGGCATTTTTATTGAAGCATACAATGAGTAATAACATACACTACAGTAGTAATACCTGCAACAAAAATACAAAACTTTATATGGGATTGGTCCAGTGTGCACCATCTTAAAAAAAGAGTGGAACACGTGGGTCTCTCCGATGTTTCTCACATATATCTTAAAACCCGTTGATCCTACGTAAATTTTTAACAGCGGCAAATTGAAAGAGCATAAAATTTCTAAAAGAATATGTTTTGGAGAAAGAAATCATAATTGAAAAGCTTAAGTTTCATAAATGGCAAATCAGCGATATAGCCCAGTAAACATAGGATTTGATCCGTAACTGATTAGGAGAAAGCACATTAGGCGGAGTATTTTTCTAAGTCCTCAAGTGTCCTGTTTGTTTTCTCCGCTAGGCCTACGCAAACATTGAACTTGCAGGTTCGTAATAATTCTTTTCTAACCTCCAACCAGTGAGAGCTTATATTGACCAAATTTGTTTATTTTACCGCTAAAAAAGTGCTGAACATTTGTATAATAAGCAGTTACACTGTGCGTTCTATATCGCATAAACTATTCACTAAAAACGAAGGGTTAGTTCCGATAACAATTGCATCTCTAAAATTGGATAATATTTAACACGTTTCATATGTTTCATATATCTTGCAGTGCAATTAATTAAAAATGCCATTTCTGTGCTATTTATTTTTATCCAATTTTAGAAATCCTTAAATTGGTTGAAAGCGCCCTGCGCTTAATAATCAAAACAGTTTACACGAAATACACCTAGTGTGATTCTCTTATTAATTTTATATATAACTGAGAATTGAGGCTAAAGCTTAAAATGCGTATTACAATAAATTTATCTGAAAAACCAAACAGGCTAGATTCAAAATATACACACCAAAATCAAGATTTGTTGAGTCAAACTGCAACTGGTTTTTTAGTGTTCCGTCTTCTTCTGTTGCATTTGTTTTGCACATTGTATCTGTCCATCAGTTTTTTTCATATACAGTGTGTTCCCGGATTGACGTCACTATATATTTTCAAATCTCGTTTCGATGTTTTGGGATACCGCCCTGCTTGGTCTGAAAAGAATTTGAAGGACATTTTTAGTTTTTAAGATCCAAGACGGTCATGACAATTGAGAAAAATAATAATACGGCAAAATGTTATTAAGGAAAGTTGTTCAAAATATGAAATTATGACTATGCAAAATTTCATAAACACTGGATCGCTTTGACTAAATCAGTATTTGGTTTGTATTCTTGCATTGTAACTATAGAAAAAAAGTATTCTGCTTAAGTTGTCAAAAAAAATTTAATGTAAGTTTCTAATAAAGTATTGTATTCAAAAAAAAGAAAATATAGAACAGTTATTTATTTTGAATTCTTTCACGATCGGCACAATGCAAGAATACATTTAAATACTGCTTTAGTCAAAGTGATCCGATATTTGTGAAATTATTAACATAGTCATAATTTCATATTCTGAACAACTTTCCTTAATAAGATTTTGCCGAATTATTGACCGAGATGGCACTTTCCTTCAACATAAAATGGTTTTTTCTCAATTGTCATGACCGTCTTGATTTTAAAAACTAAAAATGTGCTTAAAATTTTTTTCAGACTAAGCAGGGCGGTATCCCAAAACATCAAAACGAGATTCGAAAATTTTTGATCAATTATACCTATAGTGAAGTCAATCCGGAGACACACTGTATATTACTATGTTTTGATGTTCTGGCGCAAAACAGAAATAGCAAGGGTTTAAAAGGATGCATTTATCTAGCACGTTAATCCAAAACCTGACAAGATACATTTAAAGAACTATATACAGGGTGTCCCGCGACTTGACTGCCATAGCTTAAAGGGGTGTTCCTTATGCGTTTTCAAGTCAAAAATACATAATACATATATGTCCAAAAGTCAATAGTAAAGGAGTTATAGACAACAGCATTTTCCATACACCAAATGGTCCTATATAGGGATAAGAATTGAACAGTCACAGAATTGGAGGCCATGTTTGATTCAAAATGCATGTTTTAGAATCTAATTTCCATAGCAATATACAACAAAATCTGGAATAATCGTAATTGGCAATCAAGAGATTGGTTCATCAAATAAAGCTTTAAATCACAAGTGATCCACCAATTAAAACAATCCTGACTTTGCTCAACTTTTGTCCACATTATGTACATTCAAACTCTACTCGAATCGCTTACAATTCTACTACTTTTCCTGACACATGCAGGGTGTCCCGAAAAATGCACAACACTCAGAGTCCTCTTTTGATTCTACTCCTGCACTTGTTAGAAGTAGTTATAATTTTTGTATGCTGGTTAAGTTTCTAGCTCTCAATTAGAACTAATCAGTATACAGAAACAACAGCAAGCATGCCATGAGAGACAAAGGTATTCATAAAAGCATGTGCATTTACATTATAGCATGTGATTAAAAACTTCATAAGACTAGCTTTCTTATGTTTTAATAGACATCTATTAAAACATTTTTTAGTTTAATAGATTGTTCACACATATACAACCTAGTTAATATTCAAATCATTTTTTCTTAAGAGTTTGCTAAATGTTGCTGTGCAAACAAGTATTCAGATAGACAATAAAGTACTCTTCAATGCTTATAACTCTGTTATAACAATGTAGTTTTTGAAGTAAATTCATCACTTTAAATGCGTTGTCACTTGTATACTTAAATACAATTTGACAAGAACGTCAGAAATTTAATGACCAAATAAATTTTTAAAAGTGGTAAAAGAATTAATTTAAAAATCAACACAAAAATACCATGTACTAATGATAACTGATAAGAAGTAAAAGCACCACATTTAAGTTTTCTGTAGTAACAAAATTACAGCTACAACCATGAATGAATGAATGAATGAACATTTTTCAAGAAATACACCCTATACTGTTTTATTTTACCAATATAAAAAAAATAAAATGCTTAATACATAGGTTTGGTTATAGTGACAAATTCATTGTAGTCCCTTCGACGTCGTTATATCAGAGTTCCACTGTAGTTAGTTACATGAGCATACATAAATAATTAAGTGCATTTAAAATTATATTATATGGCATTTACAAAAATAATTGAACAGGGTTAACTCGAGCAATCAAAATAACCTTGGAAACAATCAGGGGTGGATCCAGATTTCCATTTTGGGGGGGTCACGGAGTTATTTTTGTAACATTAAAAAACATTTTTATTTTTTGTTTGCTAATATCATATCTAATTTTATATTATATTTGTATATATTATAAATTTCTTCTTATTCATTTAATCACCTTACAACTTTAGAACAAACAATATATTAATATAATCTATTTAGATGATAAAATCAATTCGTCTTTTAGAACTTTTCGCAAATCTTGTAATAATTTTCTCCACGTCAAGTTGAATCTGGCAGTGAATATGCAGCAAAGTTCATGCATTTATACATCAGTTGAAAAAAAAACTGTCTTAAAAATCATATCAAGCAAATCAATATGAGAGCTATGCTGGCCTCTTATAAGAACATTCAACCAATTGATTATTTGCAGAAAAAACCTTTTTACTTAGTATGGCAATATGCTTTAGGGGTTGCTACTACTGGATTGGACTGCATACTTATTCTGGAAAAAAGAAAGAAGATAAAGGTCTGATTTATTTTATTAAACGTGTATGTAAATATATTTACAGTATATCCCTTAAAATTACTGCATTGATTCGTTGCAACTATACTTTACCCTTTTTGTGCATCCATGTATTAAGTGGCAAAAAAAAAGGATGAATTTGAAGTTAGGAATAGCAAAGTTAAAACGATTCCATATCATCAAACTAAACTTAAATCACAATTTTGATGAAACTTCAAATCCATAACAAGATAACTATTCAACAAATAAGTTTTCTGTGCTATTCTTTCTACTATTGAAGAGGAGTTGTTGGCACATTTAGTAACAAATTTTGTCCTGTAGGAAGGTATGAAACCTGTCTTGATCGTGATAATTGATATGCAATATCTTCTGCTGCTTCTATACGTCTCAATTCTACTAAACCTTCACCAGCATCACCAAATGCCTTTGCCAAAAGTATAGCAGCTTGAGCATCACCTTCTGCTGTGATAATTGTTGCCTTCTTGTTCTCTTCAGCTTTCTCTACCAAAAATCTCGCTTTTTCTGCATCTTGTTGAGCTACTTGTTTTAACTCAACAGCTTGAGTAAATTCTTTACCAAATGTAAGGTGGGTAATAGAGATATCATCAATGATAAAGCCAAATTGAGCACTTCTTTCTGTTAGATGGTCACTCACTTTCTGTGATACTAAGTCACGTTGGGTAATGAGCTCTCCTGCATCAAATTGTGCAACAACTGCCTTTAATACTTCAGTTGTGATAGAGGGTAATACTCTTTCTTCATAATCTTGACCAAGAACTGTATAAATTCTAGGCAGTTGATCAGGATATGGTCTAAATAATACACGTAAAGTTATGTTAACGTTTTGTAAATCTGTAATACATTAAGTCATTAATATAACTTACAAAAACGAACAATCTCACAGGTGTACATACCTTTGCTACCAGTGATTACTGGAACATTCCTAGGTCTAGAGCGAATGTCAAAGATTATTGGTCGCTGCACCCATGGAATGAAGAAATGTGTACCTTCTCCTACAACCTGGTTTTTTACACCCGAGAATCGGTCAAAAATAACAGCTCTATGCCCACCATCAACTACAAAATATAAAATAGAGATTGCCCTAACTTCGTCCAATAAGTAACTTACCATTATAAAGAGCTGAATTTATAACGCCACCAACAAGCGCAACACCAAGGCCTATTTGGCCAATTCTATTGAAGAAATTCATAGCAGACATTCTTACCTCTGAAAAAATAACATAAATATTAATATTACAGCACTGATTGTATAATGTGACAAAGCAAATTGAGGTTATTATAAATTAATCGTTGCGATGGCATACACGACATCAAAACTATCATCATACAATTAATAGAAAAATAATTTACATACCTTTAAAATTCTATTGTATTTTGCTTTCAAATTCTTACAAAAAACCGGTAAAAATTAAGTTAGGTTACAAAATGCTACAAGAGGATAGCTGCAGCCCCGTGAAGTTATCAAATTAGGACAAGTTACTAAACACTATCAGATAGAAAAAGTCCCTATCTATCGAACTAGGTAAAAGACAGTGGTGCCAATCTGCGAACTAACAATTTGCCGTGGTGACACAAATACCCGCCATTTGCAATCACATTTAAAATTTTATCTTTTAAGGAATCAGACAGCCTTATTTATGTTGTATCCAGTGAACAGTAACCAGCAATTAAGATTATTCTATCATTGAATTTTTATTTGTTTTTTTACTTGGATACCAAATGCATTTGCATTTAATGGTCTTTTCACTTTCTTCCCTTGTAACAAATAACTATTTCTAATTTACAGATTTTGTGATTGTAAATAATCACCGTTCAAGAAACCAAAACTTATACTAGAGAAATTACCATTGAAAAATTTTTAAAATTCACTCAAAAAAAGATTCTTTTTGGAGCACCAATCTTTTACAGAACATTAGACAGTTGCCTTCCTATGCTTGAGTTGTATTGAGATTTTAGTTAATTCAAGTATGGGGGTATCTTACAATTTAAAGTGGATTTTGAACTATCAGAATTCAAATGTATCTGAAAACATTTTGTTTTAGGAGTTCTTTGATAGAGTGCATCTTGGTAGTTTGTCACCCTCAGGTAGAGAAATGACCATAAAGATCTAATATAGATTCCAGTCAGGTAATGAATCTGGACTGCTCATTCAGCAGTCTCTGCACTAGCCTAACTGCCTAGTCATGATCACTAGAAAAATATTGAAAAATATAAATAAAGAAAATGCTATTCAGTATGTACACCAAGATAGAGAGGATTGTTAGAATACTTACTTTGTAAAATAATAGAAAATCTAGCACCCATAAAAATATTGCTGCTTCTGTAACAGGATACTTGAGATGTTTGGAAAAATCCATAAAATGTGTAAACTTTGTTCCTCCCTAACTTGAGGCAGGCATCTATAACAATAAGATTTTTCTCAATCATTTAAAAGTACTTTGTATGATATTATCATTTATCTCTATTTTAGTGATAATGCAAATACATGTTCGTAACATACACACAGCTCCAAACTTTAATTATAAATAAGGTGTGGAAATAGTTCACCATTTACTTATACTTTGAAGTTCTGAAACTTGAAGTATAAAAATGACATCATATTTACTATTTCCCGACCAAGTGGAAAGCTCAAAGTTGCTTTCAATTTTAACAGAAATTGTATCAATTTTATTTTTGTAAATAACACCTTGTATAAATTTCTTAACCGGTAATTAAAATTAAGTTTTCACATGCTTTAAAATCAGCTAATCTTTGACATGGAGAAGGTACGCTACCTGTCGTTACTTGTCTGAATTCATTTCAAATACTGAAAAAGTGAGTGTAGATTTAGCCTTTACAAAGTATTTACTTACTGAAATGCAATCCCAGAATCTGAAGCAATCTTAAATGCTGGCAATGATTAAGAGAACATTGAGATACATTTAGAATTAGGGAGGTTAGTTTAGAAGCTGTTGTTAAATTTATATCTTTTAAACTAAGATTCAACTTAAGCTACAATATTGTGCAATCAGTCACTAGTTTTATATTGGCAATTTACCGAGCTAGTGACATAAACTAAGACATTTTCAAAATTTAGGTTAACTGCCCTTCTAATACTTCTAGTGTTAAATAAAAATAGAATTTCTGTTTCGTAAATCATTTTGGCAATTTAATTCTTTTGTTTTGCACTTTATACTAATACAGATATTTTACTACTTAATGTAAAATCTTTCATAAGTAAAAAAACATATTTTATAAAAACCTTCACACTTATCAATATGTACATTAATTTACAAAATCTTCTATTCAGCCTTCTTCTTCTTCTTCTTCGTCTTTGAAATATCTACATTCCAATAATACAATAGCTGAACCACTAGTACGGTATTAGCAAAAGTAGATGCTATGTATGTTATAATAACCATAAAGTCTCCAGTTTCCTGTATTGATGTAAATATTCTAGCTAACGATCCAAAAAAGAGCATGAACAAAGTTACAGCTGATAACTGGCCTGTATGACCGTTCTTGAAATTTGTATATGCTTGAGTTAATTTCCCTAATAATAAAATGGGAATATTAACACCTTGTAAAGTCCATAGAAATTCAACTGGGGTTGTTCCACCCATTAATATGAAACATGCTAATAGGTATAGCAAAATATAGCCCATCGCTTTTCCTGGAGATCCTCCATAATGTAAAACCTGTGCTCCAACGGTGGCTGTTTGTGCTGCTAAGAATGTACTGTCACCCCATGATGTAAATGGAAATCCTTTTACAAAACTGTAAGACATGTATATTGTGATCGCTGTCAAATCAAACGTCACACTTGAAACACTAATACCTTCCCCACTTTTATTTTTATGAATCTTTAATATTTGTGGAATCTTTACCATAAGAGAACCAAGGATAATACCCAATCCTAAACATTTGCTTAGTGTTGCCTTGAAACAAGGAACTACAAGAAAGACATTGAATTTAAAAAACTGTTAACCTTAATTAATATGACTTACCATCCAAAAAATTTAAATTAAGAAAATATTCATCATAACAGTGAGGATTTAAAATTAATAAAGATGCTTGCTTAAGGTAATCCATCTTACCTTTAGTGCAAAAAGCAAAATCAAATTACTGACGTGGTTATTTATTGCCTCTAATACACTCTAATGTCAAAGAATTCCGGTTTTTAAGGTTATCCTTATCAACATTTACGTCAATTTACACAATTTATTACTTAATCTACAGTGTTGCCACTGGTGTGATATAAATTATTAGTACGCTGTTGCCAACATTAGTAGATTTTACTTAATGCTGGTAAGATTTTCTGTTAAAAGTAGTGGGAATAAAGGCGAAAAACAACAACCAACTGTTGGCGCTAAAATTTGTAGATATGGCGAAAGAAATTGTGTAATGTCAAAGGGTTTGTTCGTTTGTTGTAATTAGTGTGCCCTGATATTGTATTATTAAATGTCATTTTTCTAATGGGAGAGCGTGGACACACTTGTCAAACAAGAGAGACAAAGATATACGTTAGCTCTCTGCTTGCACTGTGGGTGTAAAGGAAAGAAGAAAACTTTTAATAGCAAATTCTTATTCTATCCTTTACACTCGCCGTACGAGTAGAGAGCTAACGTATAGTTTTGTCTCACTTCTTTGACAAGTGTGTCCACACTCTACCCATTAAAAAAATGTCATTTAATAATTAATAAAGCAATATTAAGGCACACTAGTTGTAATAAGTTGAGATATCACAAGTTGGCATGTTCGTTTGTTGCACTAAACAAGTTGTCGGCTGTTTGCTGACTCTAAAGTTCAGGTTCCGAACACGTTCAATCTGTACCATTTTTCGAGCAAGTACAAGTTGTACTGGCGAATTTGACCTTCAACTATGCCAGTTCATAGTTATTACAACGGATTGCAGATTGTTTAATTGTTGGTCTCAATTGAAGTTGATTGGTATCAACTTGAAATTGATTATTCCCAATTTGAAATTGATAATTCCCAATTTGAGATTGATTATTCCCAAATTGAAATTGATTATTCCCAATTCAAAATTGTTTGTCCCCAATTTAAGATTGTTTGTTCCTAATTTGAAAATAATTATTCCCATTTTAAGATTGATTGTTCCCAATTTGAAATTGATTATTCCCAATTTGAAAATGATAATTTCCATTTTGAAATTGATGGTTCCCAATTTAAACTTGAAAAGGTGTAGTATTTTTAATAGAGGTCGTTACTATCGTGTTTAGCCAGTAAACGTGAGATATAAAATACCGACACCAAACAAAAAATTATCGCAAATTGAGCTCAATAACGATTTTATTTCCGCTAGAGGCGTTGATATTCCACGTCAGATTTGACAAATTTAAATATCAAGTATATAAGTTTGAGGTTATTAGAATCTAGATTCTAGAGAAAAGTAATTATTAATGCCATGCTGCTGCGCTATTAAAGGCATTTTCGGAAACTCAATTTATATTTTTCCGCTCTGATCATACAGATTTTGTGACAGTTTTTTTGATTAATTATGTTTATTAAAAAACGATACGTGGCCACTACGAAATTAATAATATCTGCTGTAATTGTGAAAGTGTTGAAGATGACACCAAGGAAATTATGAAAAATACACTTACTCATACAAACTTAAATAGCGCAACAAGACATTAATAATTACCTACTTTTCTCCAAAATCTAAATTCTAATAATGTCAAACCTATATGCTAACGTTCAAACTTGTCAGAATTGACGTGCAACAACGGCGCCTCTGTAACGCAGAGAATATTGTTACTGAGCTCAATTTGCGTGGTCTTTTGTTTGGTGTTGGTACTTTATCTCACAGCAACTAGCCTTAGCTTTTCTTCTATTGTTATGTTCTATTATTAAAGCACAATTCCATTTATAACCCTAGATTTGTGCCTTTGAAAATGATATGTACCATATCGAAACACGCCAGGCGAATAAATTTAAGGTTATAAGTGGAATTGTGCTTTAATGGGATTGTTGACAGCCTCTAATTGAAGCGGTTATTGTCAAAAGGGGATATGTAACATAAATCAAATTGTTGGTAAAGTTAAAAAAACTGCCTAACAAAAAAAAAGGAAATTCTTTATGACTTTAGTGATGACAGTTTTCTCCTGACTTTTCTACAAATTAATTTTACGGCTCTCTGTTAAAAAAGAAAAGAATTTACGAATTTTTTACAGCAATTTGAAATTTTGCACATACCCCCTTTTAACAATGACCGCTTCGATTGTTAACAGATGGTGCTACTAGTCCTATCGGTCCAAAGCCAGTTGATTGTGATACAAAGTACCGACACCAAACAAAGAACGATCGCAAATTGAGCTCAATAACGATTTTCTCTCCGCTAGAGAGAGTTAAATTTGACAAGTTTAAACGTCAGTCTTTAATTATCAAATGGGTACTACTCTATTAAATCGTGTAAATAGTATCACAGACTTGGATATCAGCTTTGATACAGCTTTCCGGTTTAATTGCCACTATGATATGATCGTTTCAGCGGCCAAACAACTTGGGTTTTTGGTTCGAAATACCAGGTTTTTTAATAATATTCAAACAGTGCTTACTCTTTACAACTCATTAGTAAGATCTAAATTAGAATATAGTAGTATCATTTGGAACCCTGTTTGTGTATCTCATAGTTTGCATATTGAAGTTATTCAGAAGAAATTTTTAAAATACTGCCTTTACCAATTTACTAAGGTAGATAATCAGATAGACTATACCTCCATGTTAAATTACTTTCATGTAAAGTCTATTATCTTTTATTCTACTTTTATATTCCAAAATAATTATCTCGCCTATTAAAATTTGTATTGTCAGGTTTTGGTTGCTTTTTCTGAGATCTCACGATTTTTGTACGACATGAATTAATGGACAAGAAAAGTGGCAACTTTGTCAACGTGGTTTTTCCTCTTTTCTGTCTGTGTTCCTGCAATTATTTGGTAAAATCAAAAATCTTAAATTGCGTAAATAAAATTCAAGGTAACATTATTGTTTACTTTTTGTACGTTTTGTACGCATCAGGCGCAGTCGCGATTCTGTAGTTTGAAATATAAATATTGTGCGGTGGTAGAGCCACGGCTTTGCGGTTCAATGTGGAGAGGGGTTATAAAAATTTTTAAGTACAACATTGCAAATCTTTTTTTTTTGGAATAAATAAAAATTCCAGAAAATTACACTTGTAATCACGAAATCTGACTTTATTCACAGAAGAAATTATAACATTCAACTATTTTTTATATTATTCACTTCACATCATATTTTCATGGTTACATTTTCATTATTACTGTCCAACAAACACTGTTATTGTCGTCACCTTCTAACACTCCTTCTCAAGAACAGTGTTAACACCTTCCACTTTCATAAGTCCTAAACTCAAACGTAACTTCAAAAATTGTTCACTTGATAAAGGTTTTGTCAATATATCGGCCACCTGCTCACCTGTACAAATATACTTGACGTCTACAACACCTTTTCCTGTTAAATCTCTTACAAAATTGCACTTTACGTCTACATGCTTAAGACGCTTGCCATTGTGTTTGCAATAGATAAATTCTAGAATTACATTTATGGTCAGTTATTTACCCTTATCACAGATAATAGTCGTCTAACGCGCATCTTTCATCAAGACGTAAAGTTACCGGCGATGACATCAGCGCGTTTACTCCGCTATGTCGCTTTCTTACAAAATTTCGATTACAAGGTCCAACATCGAAAGGCTGAAGACCACATCAATGTTGATTTCTTATCAAGAGTACCTTCTAATAGAAAATCGATTGGCATGGAAACAATCCTAGATCAAGAACTATAAATCTTATGTGGCCAAGTGCTCAATCAGATTTCAACATACTCACTTACGAGTGCATCAATCGCATTAGAAACACAGCAAGATCCAGAATTGTCAAAAATAAAAGAAGGCCTCATTCAAGCAAGTCTTGATAATTCGGACTATAGTTTTCAAGATGGAGTTATCTTTAAAGGCCAGCGTGTAGTGATACCAACGACTCTTCGTTCAGACGTTTTAAAAGAATTGCACTACACACATGTTGGTATTGTCAAAATGAAACACTTGGCTCGAAAATACTGTTATTGGCATAATATCAACAAAAACATCGAAAATCTTGTTCGTGTATGTGAAAACTGCGCCCTTATCAAAAAAGATCCGGCAAAAGCTCCGTTGCATCATTAGGATGAGTCACAGGAAAATTTCGACAGAATCCACATTGATTATGCAGGTCCCTTCCAAGGACATCATTTCTTGGTACTAACTGATTCAAAATCTAAATGGGCCAAAGTAAAAATACTAAAAGACGCACCAACTTCCGAATCTACAATACATCTTTTACAAGACATTTTTAGTGTTCATGGATTACCAAGAATTTTGGTATCAGACAATGCTACAATTTTCCAAAGTGGCGTATTTCAAACATTTTGCAAAGAGAACGGGATCAGTCAAAAATGTATTGCACCAGAACATCCCGCCGCAAATGGTCTAGCTGAAAGAAACATTCAAACTCTTAAGAACAAACTCACCGCTATGTCAGAAGAAAAACTCTTCATGAACCAGAAAGTACGTGAAATATTATTTTGGTATAGAGCCACACCACTACAATGTGGTAAAACACCAGCACAACTCTACCTCGGAAGAGATATTCGAATTAAGTTAGACGCATTACGGCCACTAAAAGAACTTTTCCGGAGTTCGCAATTTTATGGTGAGGGAAAGAGTCCAAGTACGATGGTACACCAGCAACAAACCAACGTGGAAGTTTGGAACCGTTGCACATACGGGTGTTTGTAATGAAAAGTTGGCCAAAATTATGTTTTGCTGTTAAATTACTTAAAACGTTTTCATCCACTAGAATGTGATGTTTTAAAAAAATAAAACACATGTTTTCAATAATTAGACACATACAGTGCTTTCGTAAGGTAGTGCATAAATTCTTTAAAAATTCAGGAACGAACTTTTAGGAAAAATGCTCGGACCCATCCATTTTTATTTTTAAGTGCGCATTTTTTTAAACAAAAAATATTTATACAGGATGAGTCACGTAGGAGATATGACGTTATCGATAGTTTTTTTAATGGCAACCCGGGCAACCCCTATATTTTATTATGGAATTTAAAAGAGCACATTTCTTTACATACGGTAAGGTAATAATGGGCATAGGTCACATAAGAAAATTTTGAAGGAAAACGATATCAAAATTTCACAATATCAGATTTACTGGTAATGCAAAATTCAAAAGACAACTAAATTAAATGTTCAAATTGTGCACTCTTGGCAACCTGACAGTAGCCAAGACAACGAATAAATTCTCTTTGGATATTGTCAATAACTTCTGGAGATATATGACCAGTGAATTTAGAAGATTAAAAGCAAGAATTTGTCAAGAAATATGACGAATACTCGAATAAGCCTTTCTATATTTAGTTGCTCGTTTAGGAGATTTAGTCATGTCTTGCACAACTTTAGAAGCGTCTGTTCTTCTCTCAGCTCTTAACTTCATTTGAACAGCATAAGTTAACTCCTCACTGCTTGCATTAGTGCGAAGATGTTCAGTCTTACGCCTTTTGCTTCGTTCACTTGATTCCTTAAACTTCTTTTTCGGACGTCCTAGTTCTTGTCGACTCCGCGGTATTTTAAAATTACCTCGTAGACAACTCTCATTTTTTCAAGAATAATTCTTTTATGTAATGCGAAGACACCCGCCCACGCTTAATCTCGGTTTTTAAACGAGACATATTCTTGAATTCTTGCTTGTTCTCAGAAGTATATTTTTCGCATTTTGCCACAAAAGTTTTGGCGTATTGTAGTTTGCCATTAATGTCACTTTCATTAGATTATTGCATTATATCAAAGAAAAGCTGACTCCTGAAGGTCCTAGAATAAATAAAAAAATCAACAAAATGATGCAGATCGAAATTAACTGTTTTGGGGGTAGATTTATATTAAAGTTAATAACTCAGTGATTTGGATCAAGTTGGAATTAATTTTAATATTGAGTGATATTACAATGTCTGGTCTTTATTGTAAAACAAAAAACAACACCGGGAAATACCCGGAAGTGTAACAAAACCTATCAAAAAGTTTGATGTCACACGAAAAAAGTACAATTCTTTGCATTATCTTTTAAAACCGTTATAAAATTCATAAATTAATTGCAACAACTATAATATATACTGAAATACACTATGCATACCTGTATCAGAATCCTCCGTAATACATAAATTTATAATGTTACACACAAAAAGAAAATACTAATTTCAAAATATAAGTATTGCGACACATAAACTCAAGTGTTTGGTTGCAACTAAATAAACAGTCCACTTTGGGCTTATCCGACAGGTACTGCAAGTGCTATAAGGAGGCGGTTTTGCTAGTGAAAATATTCCTTAACACCTTAAGATTCACATGAGATATTTTTTTGCAGCAACAATAAATTTTACAATTTAACCTTTTGGCCAACTTTTGCATGTAAATACCCGTGTGTGCGTTGTAAAGAAGTATGGTCGTCTACACTATCAAGTTAGATTAGGCAGTGGTTACGTTCTCAAAAGACGTATTAACCAGCTTGTGAGATCTAACGTCAAACCGAAGAAAAAGGTTACATTCCAAGACAACATTGGAAATAAATCTAAGCCAATGGAATTACAAGAGATTCTTAATCCGACATGAGAATCATGCAACTATCCTCCCTAATAGTACCGCCAGCTGAAGCTGCCCATCAAGTAGTTCCACCAGTACAGCAAGTTCGAAGGTCTCAAAGACCACGGCAGTTACCAAGATATTTTTCGGACTATGTTCGGAATTAACAAAATAACATATCTTCTATGTATTGCCTTATTTTTATATGTGATTATGTAATATTATGTATCATTGTATGTTTATTTTTATTTTTTTTATTAGTACGGGAGATTGTAACGCATTTGCAGCCATCTATATTTTTAATGTCAATGGGTCGCTGGGGACGCTTAACAGATAGAGATAGATAGATACAGAAGGCAATATGTCGCAATACGTCGAGTGTTAATAAACTTATTTTTCTATTATGTTATTTGTGCCTTTATTCAAAAAACAATGCTAATCTCAATAAAAACACAATACACTATATTTCCATGGTTACATTTTTATTATTACTGTCCAACAAACACTGATATTGTCGCCACCCTCTAACAAGAAATAACATCAAAAACCTCGACTGTGATATCATTACTGTAAATGTTTAATGTATTCCAATTGTTATTAATGTGTACAGTATTTTAGTGATTTACTTTTAATTTTATATTTGCATCTGTTTACGCACATTATATATTTTATTAACTTAAAATGTTTGAGGTGTACTGTACTATATTGGTTTTATGTGTTTTTTTATTTTATCTTCTATTATTACATATTTATATGTGTGTGTGTCCAGTAATTTGTTTATATTGATATGTAAAATAGCGATGCTAAATTAAAGATATATTATTGTTATATGACACAACCGCAACGAGTGTCGATGGGAACAAGTTGTGTTTTGTTATGGGAACTGACGAGTAACACCAGTAACACCGACCGAGCCACTCACAGAACACACGAGTCACTTGCAGTTTGGCTCCACAGTTTCGCTAACTCCGAACATCCTCGCTTACCCGCCAGCTACCGCTGAAGTCTGTAGCTGCTTAAAAACATTGGAGCCACACTTTGGCACCAAACTTTTATTTTTATCATTTTGTACGCGCTGTGTTCACTTGTTCAGTATATTTATATTTATAAAATAGTAATTTTTAATTTTTAAATCTCTGTTTAAGGTCAGACTTTAAAGGAAAAATTTTAAGAGTATAAATTGGAAAATAAAATGTCTTTGTGGTAGTGCCATGGCTCCTTATAGCGGGCCGCCACTGGGTTTCTCGCTATTTGCCGACTGCATCAGCTAGTCAGCTATGTTTGCTGGGGTCAGCTAGTCAGTTTCAGTCTTTGAAAGAGATAATTGTACCAGTCAGCATATACAAGTATTCTGTGTAATTGTTTTTTTTTATTACCTACCCCTTAAAATTATACTACATTCTAAGTTTTCAATATTTTTAATTGAATTTTGTAATTAATTTCAGCTTCAGTGTACAACCCCCAGCTTGAATTTGTATTGTTTCAAATTATTGCACAATGGCATGGACAGATATTGAACATGTTACAAGTGGCAATGCTAAGTTTGCCAATAAGTTCTATAATATCCTTTCGAGAAAAGAAGGAAATGTATTTTTTTCACCTTTAAGTGCACATACTGTGCTTGCCATGGCTTATCAGGGTGCAGCCAAAGAAACGGCAAAACAATTTGCTAGTACTCTTCAAGTACCAGATAATCAAGTTGCTGCTAATGGATACAATACTATTATGAGCTCCCTTAATAAAATTCAAGGTGTAACTTTGCATATTGCAAATAAAATCTTTGTTATGAATGGCTTTCCATTAAATGATGCATTTAAGAATACAACTAAGAAGTTATTTCTATCTAAAACAGTATCTGTTGATTTTGGAGATAATGTGAAATCTGCAGATAAAATTAATAAATGGGTGAAAAATAAAACAAATGCAAAGATTAAAGATTTAATTGCCCCTGATAGTTTAAACTCATTAACCCGTCTTGTACTTGTTAATGCTGTCTATTTTAAGGGTGCCTGGGATGATACATTTGATAAGAAAGACACGGTAACAGCACCTTTCTTTATTACTGAAACTCCTGAAAATAAAGTTGATTGTCAGATGATGCGCAAAACTGCCTATTATGATTATCGTATAGATGAAGAGTTAGATGCAAAGATTGTAGAGCTTCCTTATAGGAATCTAAATGTAAGCATGGTTGTAATCTTGCCTAATTTGATAGATGGAATAACAAAGTTGGAAGAAAAGTTAATGAATGTTGATCTAACTACTTTAACAGAAAATATGGAGAATGAGGAGTTAGAACTATCATTACCTAAATTCAAGATGGAAACTACTATGGACTTAAAACCCATTCTAGAAGAGGTTTGTATTTATAACTTAAAAGCAATAAAATCTGTAGATTAAATGTTTAATAATTTTGTTTACAGATGGGTCTTGGTACGATTTTCGATGCAAGTAATGCAGACTTTTCTGAAATAGCTGAAACTGAGGAACGGTTATATGTAAACCAGGTTGTACAAAAAGCATTTTTTGAAGTTAATGAAAAAGGTGCTGAAGCTTCTGCGGCTGCTAGTAAGTTGCATTTATTATTAATACATGTATATTTTAGTTTGCAACTAAAAAAGAAAGAAACTGAATGCAAAATAATATATTTAGAAAGTAAAACATGAAATTGTATTCAATTATTGTGGTGGTACTTGCAATGTTGGCAGTCACATTTGCTTTTCGTTTGATATACAAATTTAATCTTTGATAAATGAGTTCCAACAGTTTATTAGTTGTAGATACATAATGGTTTTTATTACAAAATTTATTAATTTATTGAAATAGTTATATGTGAAAATCATGTTAACAACTGCCAGATTCCAAATATAAGAAATTTCCTTGTAAAAATGATGACTAATATGTTTATGTCAAGTGAGTAGATTGTTGAGAAGAGATTATTTTTTATTGTTTTGATAAATAATAAACAATACACATTTCTAAGAAATCTAAAAATTATATTAGTTATTGGTAAATTTTGTTAAGCATAATTTCTGAATAAATGGAAATTCTCATATTATGCATCGCTCAATTACTTAGTTCTTCAGTCTTAGTTGAACTCTCTTATATGTGTTATTAATTTGTCAGATTTTGTTGGCACAGACTTGACTATTTTTTATCGAAGAAGTCATATTATTATTAATGACTAAGAAACATTCTTAAACCTCTGCATAGTCAAAATGTCAGTTTACTCTAAATGATAAAACTGCAAGATAATGAGTGAGCTCCTATAAAACAAAAATTCTTTTTACTATAACTGTTAATTCTTTTAAAGTAAAATCTACAATATCACACTGGTAGAAAATCTGTTAAATTAATAATTGATATGACTTAGGGTTATGTTTCAGGGCAGTTTCTGTGGTAGAAAAATATAAAAAATATTTTACCAGAACACAATGAATTCTAAAACTTGTTTTCATACAGTTTCAAGAAACTGTGCTTGTCATTCCTAATAGTTTTCTATAATATTAATCTATTCTTCCTCTTAATGTTGTATGCTTGGCATTACCACTAACTCAGAAACGAGATACAGTGACTTCCATATAAGTTAGCATACTGAGTTAAATTTTGTGTTGTTGTCATCTGTCCACGCTCATAGATTTTGAAGATTAGATAGCTGAAAAGTCATTCGAATTGCAAGGTCTTTTACCAATGTGCATAAAAAATGAAGTAAATTATTTCATAAGTATCAATGATTCAATGATATTAATAGATGTGAAGGAGATCAAAGTATAGTTGATATGCTTTCAAATACTTTGAAAAATAAAACAAATATTTAACAGAAAATGAATTTATTGTTTGCACACACGGGTGAAAAGTCTACAAAATCTTAACGACTTCTTGTTCTCAGTATTAGAAATTTAAAGTTTGAGACTATGGGCACCTGGCATCAACACTATAACATTTATTATGCCAAAATGTCAAAAATATTGACGTCGCATTTAATTACGTGGCCCGCGTTTAAAAGGGCCTCACCTTCTTTAAGTGGACGAATAGCCTCTTCAAGATACCGAACAATATGAAATATTGTTATACTTATATCCATTGGTTTGTGAATGACCTACACTTAAGACACGCGACATGAATCTTTATTATTAAATGCTACCCCCAACTTGTCAGCCATTAGTCTTAGCGCGCTATCGACATTTCGTTCCTCTCCCGAATAATACCTATAAAACTAGTGGATGTTTTGAGCATTGGGTGAATTATGAATATCTCATCTATTTAAATTAAAAAAAATTGAAGGGAAAGAGTTAGCTGATTCAATACATTTGGAATGCACAGAAATAAGGTATTTTCAGACAAACAAAATTTCATGCAGTTCCCTATTACTGTTGTATATGTCAATATTTTTAGCTTACCTAGCCATGCTTTATATTATTCCAACAAGAAATAACGTTAATTTAATAATTAATCACAAGAAATAACTGTATATAACCTACTGTTTGTAAACTAGACAGAAAACCATGTGCGAATACATCACATTCTAACTTATAATGTGAAAGCCATTTGAAAACAGTAAATTATATATGTAAGTTATCTGAAAATTCAATAAGCAAGAAAACTGACTTTAACAAATCTGCTACCATGGTAACCAAAACAAAATATGATCTATAGGAACAAATCTCATTGCTTTAGAGATACAGGAATGTTTTTCATTTCCTCATACGTTGAGTTTTTATAAAGTTATGGCTGTATTTAGTTATTTAGTTAACTTTCTTTTGAATAACCCTATATAATGTCACGAAATGGATGACGTTGAATTTTTTCTAATTATTTCAATTTCACCCTGTATAAGATATTCTATTTAAAAAAATGAATTCTCTACCCTTATAGGACATTCTGGAAAATTAGAGATGTTGAGGTGATTATTATGTATAGTATATATTTTCACAAATAACACTATCCTCAATCCTCAAATAATTAGAACACCCTGTATATCTACTTCCTTTACTTCCTTATCTTTAATGTGCAATTGCAAAAAATTGAAAAATTATTTTCTGTAGATAATGAATTAATTGTGTTTATATGCAATATTTTAATTGCTCTGCTGCTGAATATTGTCAGTCGGTAATGATACATACATATAACAATAGTAATAGAAATTGCAGTTTGGGTAAAAATTGACATTGATATTTACTCTTTGTAATTTCCAGGTGTGCAAATAATGCTATGCTGTTATAGTCCACAATTTCAATTTCTTGCAGACCATCCATTTGTTATTCTACTACAAGTAAAATATGAGAATTCTGTGAATATATTGTTCTGTGGAAACATTGTAACCTGAGTATGTCTAATTACAAAAGTATGATATTGTATTTATAAATTTAGAGTAATATATTGTTATTAAGAAGAATATAATTAATATGAATAATTATGTTGATTTGTAGGAAAATAATGTCTTAATATCTCTATGGTGTTGATTTTATTGTTAGCTTTAATGTTAAAATTTTATACTTTCTACTTTTGTTGTGATTTTATATTGAATGTTGCTGATAAATATTTTATAGTGCCTTTCAGTACTATACCTCACAGCAAATTTAAATTGTAATCACCTACTTTATTATTGTGTTTACTTTGACATCCTCAGGTAAACAGAGCATCTCAGCATTTTGCTTGCATTTTAGAAACATCATACTATCCTCTTTACTGAACAAATAGATTGTTCAGAACCAAAATCCTGATGTAGAATGGCACACTCAGCAGTCTCACTATGCATATTATAAGGACCTTGAAGACACCATGTATTGAATATAAAAATTAATTTTGTACTGTTTTAGTATTAAAAGTCAAATATATACAGGGTTATTCGCATATGATGATGAGCCTGAGAAATCTGTGTGGATAATTAGTATTTTATTCATAATTCAATGCTGCTTTTAAAATATGTATTTTTTTATGAAAATCTTTATCACAAATAATGTATTAAATTCAAAACAATACACTCTAAAGGATTGACAAGCCGGAGAAAAGCAAAAGTTCGATTATTAATCATTGCTTTGCAAAAAAGATAAAGTCTGATTTATAAAAATGTATATAGGATGTTAATAAATAATACCAACAAACTGATAAGATAAATCTCTGGTGATATATATTTTTAAATAGAACCTATAATCAATTCGTCTTGTTATGGAGTAATCAGTCAATCTTCAAAAGTTGTGTACAGATATGTTGATTTTTGGGTGCTTTGTCATTATTTGCCAAAATATCAAAAATTCTTATTAAAAGAAATTGCCTTCTAGATGTTTCAAACTTTTCATTATATGGGGACTGGGGTGTACTCTACAGCTGGGATACATAATGTCAGAAGAAAGATAAAGAGAAACTTTTGATGTGTCTCGGCTACAGAGTATACACTGTATAGTCGAAATCAGTTTAAAACTCACACAAGGCATTTCCCTACAATCTTTCTTAATAGAGTATATCATGAGACAAATAATGACAATGCACACAGAAGAATTGTCTGCAGGCAATTTTGAATGCCATTACTTCATAACTAAGATGGATTGACTACTAGGTTTAGAGAAAACTTCTACGATCATTAGAAAGGTAGATTTAAAATATTAACATTTCACTCTTTTATAGAACATTTTGTATATAGTTGAGAGTAAAGAATGTTTTGAGGTAATTATTGTGTCCATGTAGTTTTACAAATAAACACCATCCTCAATAATTGAAACATCCTGCATACTATTTACTTCATTTACTTATTATTCCTAGCATGCAATTGTAAAGAATTGAAAACTAGTTTTCTGTAGATAGCAAATTGTTAGGTTTATATGCAATATACATACAAACATAATGATAACAGATATTGTAGGATTGTTTAATAAGCATCAGTTTATGTAGAAATTGACATTGATATTTATTTTTGCTAATTTCCAGGTATGAGACTAGTGCCATTCTGTGTACCCACACCAATTGAGTTTCTTGCAGATCATCCATTTATTGTTCTACTACAAATAAAAGATGAGAATTTGGTCAATATATTGTTCTACGGAAAAATTATTCAACCTGAATATGTCTAATTAATAATAATAATAATGTTGATGTTTTATAATATTTTAATATTCCTATAGTATTAATTTTATTGTTAGCTTTAATGTTATAGTTTTGCATTTTCTGCGCTTTATGTATATTTTTATATTGAATTTGTTGATGGTATATGTTTTACAGTGCCTTGCAATGTGCCTGACAGCAAGTTTATTGTATTTATAAATTTATAAGTAGTAATGTATATTGTTGGGAACCAGCAAGTAGAAGATAAGGCAGACCAAGATCGAAATGGCTGAACGAAGTAAAGAAAGATCTCAACAGGATTGGAGTTAACAAGTGGAAAGATAAAGTAAGTGATAGAAAAAAACTGAAAAAAATTGCTGAAAGGATTTAAAGAAAGAGAGGGATTGATCCACCTGAAAACGGATCTAGAGAGCTTCTAGAAGCGGTGAAACCCCATAGGGGGTGTGAACCACAATGATAATGTTGATGTTTTGTATTATTTTAATATTCCTATAGTGTTAATTTTATTGTTAGCTTTAATGTTATAGTGTCTTGCAGTGTACCAACAGCAAGTTTAAATTGTAATAAAATCTTCCGATTAGCTTTAATGCTATAGTGTCGTGCCAGTGTTGTAATGTATCTAGTTACATGTATCTAAATACAGTATCTAGATGCTTTTGGTGTATCTGAGAGAGCAACTAGCTATTTTTTCCAATTTAGTATCAGTATTTCTAGCTAGTTACGGTTTTTGTGTAGCTGGTAGAAATGTCTAGATACCCATCAATTACAATTTTATTTTGTGATTTCATGGAATAGAAATCTAAAATGAGCAGCATTCTCTCAAATTTAGACAACAGAGAGCAGAACTGTAAATTTGATATGTCATAAGCATAAAATCAAATAAATCTTATGTTGGAATTTGTAAATAAGTTTTTCCGTTATAGGTATAACATTGACAATGACAATAATGAATCTTAGCGGATATCGAGATATATTTTTTCAGTAATTGCATCTATATCTAGTTAATAAGCAAAAGAAAGTATCTGTATCTGTATCTAGATACAAATTTCACTCAGTATCTGTAACCAGATATTTAAAAAAATATATCTGTTATAACACTGTGTTTTGCAATGTACCAACAGCAAGTTTAAATTGTAATAAAATCTTCCGATTTTATTATTGTGTTTGTTTTGACCAGTGATGTGCGTGTCAACAATGTCGATGCCAACAATATAAATTGTTTACACAATTTAGATATTATAAATGCACATGCTGTTAAACTTGATTTTTCCTTTATTATTTAAATTTTAAATAGTTTTTACAATAATTTTTATTTGAGTTAAGTATGTGAGGGCAAATATGTGAGGCATGGGGTTTGCAAGATACTTACATACGTTCAAATCTAATGTACGTGTAAAATGATTTTGATTAGAAAAAAAATAAATGCTAGGATATTGTTCATGATGTTAGCATTTGTTTTTTTAATTAATAAAATCTTTTACATTAAGATACTTATGTATTAACTGTCACATTGCTAGAATTGCCCCCACATACCCTAACTAAAAATCTTAGCATGGCCTAGTGTGCCTTGATATTGTTTTATTAAATATCATCTTTCTAATGGGTATGGTGGAGACACACTTGTCAAACAAGAGAGACAAAGATATACGTTTGCTCTCTGCTCGCACTGTGGGTGTAAAAGAAAAAAGAATTTTAACAGTAAATTCATCAAAATTCCTATTCTTGGGCCTTTCAGCCATTTTAATTCTTGAATTGTCTTGAACATCTTATTATTGATCTTATTAAACATTTTAGCATATTCTAGCACACCTGTGTTTAGGTTAGGTTTAACGAAAAATGTACAGAATCCTACTTTATTTGCAAAGTTGACACATTGTCGACATTGTTGATATTTTTGACGTAAAAAATCAATTTTTTACAAATTGTTGACACGAAAATGTTAACAATCATTGTTGACATGTCAACGCACATCACTTGTTTTGACATCCTTGAGTAAACCTACAGCGTATCAGCATTATTTGCTTATGTTTTAAGAAATATATTGAATGAATATCTTATAGTGTCTTGCAATGTACCAACAGCAAGTTTAAATTGTTATAAAATCTTCCGATTTTATTATTGTTTTTGTTTTGACATCCTTGAGTAAACCTACAACGTATCAACATTTTGCTTATGTTTTAATAAACATCACATCTTCTTTACTGATCAAATAGATTCTGTTCAAGCTTGTGCTGTACATACAGTGTGTCCCTGGTTTGACTCCGCAATAGGTGTAACGAGTCAAAAACTTTGTACGAAAAACATGATGCATTCTTTATAAAAGTTCTTGCTTGTTTAAGAATTAACGTCTACCAAATTAATAATGCTTATTTTAACACTGTTATGTATAGAGTTTTAAAAAACATAAAGGAGCCCAAGAGCAAAGTGCTCTTATTTTATAAACTGTAATAACGCCCTGTATTTCAGACGGGGTGCATTTTAGGACACTTGTTTATATGAACTTTGCTTATAATTAGCCCAGGAATTATCTATTAAATTTTTTTTCCATTATTAGGAAACACCCTGTATACATGGTCTAAGGAAATATTACTCAAACCGAAAAACCGAGAGAACCAAGAAAGTTTCATTTTGAGCCGTTCTTTTATGGTAACGAGTAATGACTACTTTAAAAGTTGTAGGTAGAGACAGAGAAAATTCTGATTGAAAAAAAGGTTGAAGTGCTCAAAACGGAGACTTTTTCACTAATTATATAAAATCTACATCAGTTTTGTTGTAATGTAAGAATATCAAATATCTATGAAAAATTTGAATCAAATTTCTTAATCCTTTCAGAAGTAATAATTTGAAGTTTGTATTAATCACCATCGATTTAGGCCGCAGTCTCCCTGCAAACAGTACCAGCAATAACCATCGACTAAAATATTGCAGTTCAGTCTCACTGCATACAGCGGTTTAAAGCAAAATTTCAAATTTCCCATCTCCTTATTTAAGATTTATTATCTGACATTTTAGTGTTGTTTACATTAACCTAACCTTGCTTTTCAGTGACTTTACTTGTGAAAATCAGTAACTTGATTAACTTTTAAAATGTTTATTTCTCTGGAGTAGGTGCAGTAGAATAGCAGGATGCAAGGATAAAATCAAATGATAACGCATGAAATAAGATTTAAAATTATTGTAATTAGCTAATTACAAATAAAAATACATTTGAATCATGTATTTGATTTAGTGTAATTTATTATGTAAGCTTTCTAAAACTTTCAGCAGTGTTCTGGTCGTACAATTCGCGCCTTTCTCGTACAAAACTGATTAATAAATCAATTTCAGCTGGCAACAATGCTGCATCATTCGACATTTTTAAAATTATTAACAACAAAAAAATCACAGACTTATAGCCTATAAAAACCCACGTGCTATAACTATGCAAGCAAACGAGCAAGTATAAAACAAGGAAACAAAGAAATAAAACAAAGTAGGGCAAGCTGTAGTAATTTGCACGTGCGCTAAGCTGACCATCACCGTCGAGCAACCACTAAAATTTCCAGCAGGTTGGAAATTATGATCTGATGCACGCTGCTTGATGGTGACTGATGGATAACGATTGTTGCAGCGAGACTAGTACTTACTAAATAGCCAGTGTGCTAATTTTGGTCGATGGACGTCACTGGATGGCACTCGATCAGTGAGACTGCGGCCTTACTCAAATAATTATGAAGAGAAAGTTTAGATACACCCTGTATAAGTTGTAAAATAAAATCGATTGCGGTTCTTGGAATAAATAATAAATATACAGGTAATAAAATGGATGGCTGACACGTGTTTTCAAGTTAAAATAACAAAAGAAAATGAGAGACATTATAAAATAATAGCGGAAAATAAATAAATCAAGAGGTATAAAATAAAATCCTCCAAGATGTTTGGCAACAGTGTAAGATGTTTTAAATTTTAAGATCCCATCCCAGTTAGCTTTATAACTCGTATAACTTTATAACCTCAAAAATCTCATTTATTGGGTTAAAACAAACCCAAATAATGTTAAATCGAATCTGGGCTTTATTGCCTTAAACCTACAACTAAACACGATCTGATTTCTTTTGTAATAATTATGTCACATAGGTATTCATCAGCTTTTTCACATTTGATTCTTGCTGGAACTGGAATTTATTGTTTGGTACAGTACCATGGGGATAGTTTTAAATTCCCTTGTATATCGTATGGCGTGATAATTACCAACTCCTTACTCGGAGTGTGGCGTTGGGGTATGTACATAGAATATGTTAACATCGCTTTTATGTTTACTTGGGTTTGTTATTATTCAATGTGTTAAATTGTAGGTAATCCCGATCATGGACATAAAGTTGAAAAGCCATACAATTTTACAGGATTTTTGCAAAATATCATCTCACTGCCATTTATTGTAACTCAAGTCTGGTTAGCATACAATTATCAAAAAGAACTGGCATATTTACATAGCCTCGTTTCCGTTCTTCCATTAACTTTGTACCTGGCTGATAGATCTAAAGATGATCTAGTAGACTTAATTATAGCAGCAAATTGCGTATCATTAGGTGTTGTATCATTCTTGCATGAAAATTATTATGGAATCTCGGCTGCCATCTCATATATGATTAATCATTTTTGGCTGAGAGAGGGAAATTTTGATATTGAAGATGTACCTGTACTGGACTTATTCAATTACGGTCTTTGTTTCTTTTGTTACTTTGCTCTTCGTACTCTTCAAGGTGGTAAATAAATATCGACCAATTTATCAATTTCAAAGCTTAAATGTAATAAATGTGCATATCATATAAAATTGTTGGTTATTATACTGTCTGTTAATGTCTATTTTCGTATGTCATATATTTATATTGTAAGTGTTCTATATATACAATTATACTCCATTTTTACTAATGTTTAATAAAATTTTTAATGTTGAATAAATATTCTTTGTTTTATTTTTCTATAATCTTTTTAACATTCTTTTGAATTCAGCTGTAGGATTATTTTACAAAATAGACAGGGTAGGTATATGCTATATGGTTTCCTGATCGTCAGTTTCTAAGATGAGTTTGTTGGACAAAGAACTTTTGCTGATATACTAAAAATGCAATGTCCATGTAATTTATTAGAACCAATCTTAAATTAGTTTTTTTGCATTAAATAAAAAAATTATTTAGTACGTCTTGATGCTAGTGACAAGTACTGTTTTCAAAAAGTACAAAATTGTTGTTGGTTTATATGCAATTTAAATTGTTAGGATCATGTTTTCACAAAAAATTAATAAACTTGGTTGGCTAAACGTGGAAAACTGTTGGAACTATCAATTAGGATAATTCATATATTCTCTTAATAGTACATTTAAATTTCTTCTACATCTCTTAATTCTGAATTAATGTCTAGAGCACAAGTTCATTCGTTGAATACCAGGTATAGGCGCATTCTTACAATGCCCTATCACCAAACTACCTTATTTCAATGAAGCAGTCAAGTTTTACAACTCCATTCGTCTGAATTCAAAAACTAAATTTAGATTCTTTTAAACAATAATGGTTAAACCATTCATTATTATAAAATCAATAAAAATTAATTTATTCTTCTATTACTTTACATGTTGTCTTGGTTAAATAGTATTGGATTTGGCTAGATTTTACCTAGAGGACGTGCAGCTTTATAGCATATGTAATCGTATTCATGATAATAAAAGGCAATAATATAAGACATAGTCTACACACATTTTTATTTCCACAAAATAAATTATAAGTAGTATACATGATCAAAGTTAAACGTAGAATCAAGGAAAACGAAAACAAACCCACGATCATGTGTAATGACAACATGATATACTGCATTTTTACATTACATTATACCTATAATCAAAGATTAGAGATCTAATCTTTGCCTATAAGGGATGGTAGGTTTATACTTGACAGAAAGCTGAAATGTACATGCAGTTGCATATACTCAAGGGGGTTAAAAAGTGCCCCTGCTGTAATTAGCCGTTCGTGTAAAATCACGTGCCCAATGCAATAAAATATGTTTTTTTTTATTTATTTTTATTACATTTTATTTTATTTATTTATTTATTTTTATTATATTTTATTTTTTTATTTATTTATTTTTATTATATTTTATTTCTTTAATTTTTATTTTATTTATTTATTTATTTACGTTTTGTAAACTCCTTATCATTCCATTTATTCATGTTATCTGTTCGTGGTCTTTTTGTGGGTTGATTGCATTAACTGCATTTATTAATTCACATTCCAATAATATTTGCTCTTCATCTACAATCATGTTAATGCTTACATATTTATGTATTATCATTATCTCACATACAACTTTTATACCTTTGTGGTATTATACTATATTACCTACCACTTCTATTCGAGATATTTGTTTTGTAAAGACTGAATTATAAAATAATTATAGAATTATCAATATTTCATCAAAAATGTTCTGATTAACATGTGACGACAACTTTCCAACAATAACAAATCATTTTTTAGAAGTTATAATATAACTTTTAAATAGTTATAAGGTAGTGCAACTACCTTGTAAGTTACAAACCAGATACACTCATTTACAAGACAGATTTTTTAAAAGGGAGTGAAAAGACAGATTTTTTTTAATTACAAGGCAGATAAATTTAAAAACCACTTTACAAGAAGGTGAAAAGATCAGCCCTAAATGTCATTTTTCTAACGGGTAGAGTCATAGAGTGGCGGCACACTTGTCAAACAAGAGAGACAAAAATATACGTTAGCTCTCTGCTCGCACTGTGAGTGTAAAGGAAAGAAAAAGAATTGTAATAGTAAATTGTTTTTCTATCATTTGCACTCGCAATGCGAGTAGAGAGCTAACGTATATTTTTGTCTCTCTTGTTTGACAGGTGTGGCGCCACTCTACCCATTAAAAAATGACATTTATTAAAACAATATCAAGGCACACTAGTCACGATAATCTCATATAGAAAAACATAGTAGAAGCTTTGATTACAGAAAAGAAATATAATAATTGGATAACAAATTTATTTCTATTTACAAGATTTTACAGACAATTTAAAAATGAAGAGACACTCCAAAATTACATAATATATTACTTAAATCTAAATTATTGTTAATATTTGATTGACCATTCCTTGTTCTTGATAATCAAGTTGCATCTTTATGGCATGAAATTCACCTAAGGAGCTGTCCAAGAAATAGAGAGACTGTATATTAAAACACAGTTTTTCCATATAAATTTTATTAACTTATTTCTATTAATAAATTATTCTATTTATTATAATTACTTGCAATAGATTTATATAGTAGTATTTGCTCTATCAATTCCTTTATATTAAATTCTTCCCAAAATATTAGAGGCTGTGTTCATTACCACGTCTCCACTACTTTTGATAACTTCTCCCAAAATTATTTTGAACAGTCTTCGTAATTTAACAAGATCTTTCGGAGTAACAGCACATTTTGGATATTTCTTAGGTAATTTCTTGTTGTTACAAATAATCCGTTAGAAAAGTACTTTGCGATTTTTATTCCCTTTTTCAAATTCTCTTCATCCGTAATATAAAATTTCCTAAAATGTACTTATTTACTTTTTCAACGTTATTAGCGGTGCTCACAGACAATGGACGGCCAGAAATCTTTTTGTAGTTATCTCATTTTAAAGTATCATACCTTCGCATAACTCTGTATATGATTGATTTCGGAATTTTCTCGTTTTAGAAGCAATATAAGAAGTTTTATTAAATTTATTGTAATTTGCAATGTTTTTGTAGATTTGCATAATGCGTTTCGACAAATCTTCCTTTTCTTTTCGCGACATTTTGACAACTGCTAATTAGTAAGTCAATTATTGTCATAGACTATATTAGTAAACAGATTATTTAAAAAAATAACACAGTGTAACTAACTGATTATAACAATGTTAATAGAAAGTTAATCTCCCCATTTCTTGGACAGCTCCTTAACTGTTTCATAATACAGCAATGCCAACCTTGAACTAGAGATTCGATTAATTCCGTTGTTAAGCGTTTTCTTTTAGACATGAGGCTTGCCTTCTTTTGCCATAAGTATTCTATAGGACTGATATCAGGGTATTGCTCTGGCCAGTTCATTCTGTTAATTTTATTGGTGATCATCCAGAAGTGAATTCGTTTTATCCTACGGAGAGGTGGATAAATAAATAAGCCTTTGAGCAGCCATGCAATCTCATAACCATGATAGGAGTTGTATGCTTAATTGTAGGTGGTACACATTTTGGCGAATATTTTTTCAGTCTGTACCTTACCTGTGGAAGTAACCCACACAAACATGGTAGCTTTGCATTATAACTTAGTTAATTATTCAATGGAATTAGCATATTTTTTGATAACTTGAATAACTGAAGACTGATTGCACTTAACTTTGGCTACTCTTTCATTACTAGAAACACATTCTTCATGATGAAAAATAGTTTCCCTTCGTTTTTGATCTCATAATTTTGTTTATTTCTTCTGGTGCACCACCTTGGACGTTTTACATCATTGTACGAGGGAGGTTTGATAAGTCTTTAGCCTGAGCATGAAGATGGTGCCACATGTCAAAACGCTTACGATGGTCCATCCTTCAGATGGCACTGCTGAAAATGTCAGCCATTTTTGTTTGACAGTCGTTTGTGTTAGTGATTTGTAAAAAATGGAGCCGATCAAATATTGTTCAGTTATAAAATTCTTGCGTTTGAAGGGTCAAACTCCAACTGAAATAAAAGTCGAGTTGGACAAAATAAGAGAGATAGCACAGACCGCAGACATATCAACAGAACGCGTTTTTAAAATATTACATGAAGATTTGCACATGAGGAAACTGTCCGCGTGATGGGTGCCGCGCTTGTTGAAATTGGACGAAAAACGCGTGCTCATGGGCATCTCAAAGGAGCCGTTAGATCGATTCAAACGTAATTCAATGGATTTTTTGCTGCGATTTGTAATTGTTAATGAAACATGGGTCTATTATTACACACCTGAGACCAAACAGCAGTCTAAACAATGGACCTAAAAAAGCAAACCTTCTCCGACGAAGGCGACGACATTCACATGGCATATTGTTCATAGACGACTTGCACAAAGGAAAAACAATAACAGGATTGTATTACGTTTCATTATTGGACAGGTTGAAGAAAGAAATCCAGTTCAAACGACCTCAAATGCAAAGGAAAACAGTCCTCTTTCATCATTAATGAGCCGGCTTACACGTCGATGATCGCGATGGCCAAAATTCCTGAACTTGGCTTCGAATTGATCTCCAGATCTGGCCCTGAGCGACTATGTTTTCTTTCCAAACATGAAAACATGGCTTGGAGGAAAGAAATTCATGAGCAGTGATGAAGTGATAGCCGCCCGCTACGAACGCGTATTTTGCAGACTTTCAGACATCGTATTTTCTGGAGGGGATCAAAAAGTTAGAGCATCGCTAGATGAAGTGTATAGACCTAAAAGGGGACTACGTAGAGAAATAAAATCGATTTTGATCAAACAACCACTTCTTTCTATGTTAGGCTAAAGACTTTTCAAGCCCCCTCGTATAAGCAATAAGAGCGAAATATTTGTAGGTATACAATGCAATTAGATATTTCATCTGCTTATTGTTATTTACTCCTTATTAAACTAAAAAATTACATTTGGAAATAGTTTTACAAAGCTGTTGGTTGCTGGTCAGTGATTAAAAATGTGTAAGTTAATAGTCATCAACCCGCAACTTAAAGAGAACACGCACGATAAACAATGCAGCTTCCCTTGTTCATTTCATTTATGACACAAGTTGTCATTAGTGTCATTCTGTTAAGTAGAAAAACAATACTAAAAAATGCTTAAATACTCGGTTCTATTATCTTATACGATTCTATTTTTTGTTTCAATAATTTGTGCTGAGAAATATTATTCAGAGGCAAAGGATCCAAAATATTTTTTATACGGGACTTTCATTATAATTTTAGTTTATTCATCCATAGGAGTCACAAAATCTGGTACAGTGAAGCAGCAACATTACTAATTTTATGCCGTAATAATCTTTTAGTTTTTACATATTTAGAAGAAGATATATCAACACCGTATGATATTGCTTTGCTCTCAGTATCAATGATCGCCCTCCCATGTATGATAACAGAGGCTTGGTTAAAGAACAAAGTTATAGAAAAGAGTATTAAATGGTTTCCGGTAACAGTAGGAATGATCTTTATAGTTATTAAATATTTTGTGGGTCTTGAAAAAGATACTGTTAATATAGTCATTGGCATTAATGTTGTAAGTTTATTAGGAGTTAGTATTACCTATAATGACTATTATGCTGCATTTTGTGCTTTGCTGTTTATAATGACTCATTACGGAAGTGTGCAAAGTGAAACTCTAGGTTATAGGATTTCATCTGAAAATTTATACAATTATTGTCTCACAGGTTTTGTATATTCTGTTGGTGCTTGTTTTACCAGCTAGAACTAATATAAAAAAATAAAAAATTTGGGTTATTTATTTACTGTAAAGTATGGATGTAAATACCTACTTGCAAAGAATGTATTCTAAAACAAAAAACTTTTTTGAGGTTACATTAACGTATACGTATACTTTAGTTCTGTAGGCAGTAAGTAAAGCAAGGAAAAACTGTAAATAAATGAAACTCTTCAATATTAGTAGTACCGAATAACAGACTAATGAAATCCTCTGTTATTAGATGCGTGTGCGCTGATTCTCTACATTGAGTGTGCCTTTTCTCAATGAATATCGTATTGGCTATAAGAAACAACCTAGAAAGTATGACAGTTCAATTATAAACACTACATTTTCTAATATTTATTTTGTAAGTCAAAATTTGCAGTTAAAATATGTCTCAATGACATATCTATGTTATCATCCGCTTTTTCCCATTTGATGCTTGCCGGAACTGGCGTTTACTGTTTAGTCAGTTATCCAGGATGTAGCAAAAAGTTCAATCTTCCCTGCATGGCACTTAAATTGATAGTAACAAATTCAATGATTGGCATGTGGAGATGGGGTCTAAGGATGAATTAAATTCAGCGCTATCACCATGCTAAATTAAGTCAAATTTTAGGAATTCCAGAAAATGGAGAAAAGCTTGATAAAGTTTATAAATTAACTGGACTTTTTCAAAATATAGTTACATTACCATTTATGGTGACTGAAGCATGGTTAATTTACGGTTATCAAAAAGAACTTGCTTATCTTCACAGCCTTACGGCTGTTATTCCATTTACCTTGTACTTAGCTGATAAACCACATGATGATTTAATAGACTTAATTGTAGCTCTAAATTTTGAATCATTAATGATTGTATCATGTATGAACGAAAATTACTATGGAGTTTTAGCTGCACTCTGTTATATATTTAGTCGAGCAGCTGTTGCAAACAATAGACAAGAAATAGAAGAAATACCATCAAGAGATGTATCAAATTTTCTACTCTGCATCTTCTGCTATTTTATTATGCGTAGTTTCAGTTACACGCGTTGTGCCTGCTAACAACATTGAAAAATCTAATTTAAATAGTTCTGTTCATTTTGTAACTATACAATGTAAAAGTAAATTTTTTGATTGCTATATTTGTCTCTACCTTCTTGTAAGATTTGGAACTGTTTTAATTATTTATTATTATTGTTTATTTTATTATTATGTGCAGGTATTAATTTAAAGAAAAAAAGAAAGAACACCTGAGGCCAAATGCAAAATAAGTGTTCGAAGTACATATTTTCTTTCGGCACAAATGCAAGCATGTAACAAATGAAGTAATCTTGGCCGAGGTTGTATACAACTTCTTTTTTCCCACTTGCTTCTTTGGTGCGTTGCCAAGTTCAAAAGCTTTTTTTGGAATTTGTAAACTTAAGATATGGTTTTCTAAATCCGTGCAGAGTCATCTTTCAGTAAATGTTTGAAAGTAAATACTATCTATGACCGACTACACCTTATGGCATTTCACTTCTTCTTTATTTGACTTTTACCATTTTGAGTTTAGTCAACTTCCAAATAGGTAATGTTGGTGTACTGATTTATAAACTAATTAAACCGTGTAGGCTTCAGCGTCAGTAGGAACATCTCCGTTCACAATGTTTCTAGGTCGTAACAGGCCATGCTTTCATTTTGTTAGGTTGGAAGTGTTGTAGTGAAGTGAAGTACCGATTAGTTTTGCTTTGTTAAAAAGAAATTTTTCTTATTTATTGCATCTATTAATGTCAATATTAAGAAAAATGCCAAAGATTATAAATAAAAACATAAAACTTTAATTCATCAATATATTATGTAATATATAATAAATATAAATTTTTGTGATTGGTTTACAGATTTACAAAGAAAAGGCAACAGTGTGAGGTCAAACTGTCATAATATCATAACCTTAAAGTACATTAAGCGTAAATAAGATTTTACAAGCCGAGTTAATAGATAAACAGCCTGGTTTACAATACTCAAACTGTCATTCTGCCACAGCCATATACGACCTAGGAATTCTGTAACATTTCTGTTTTTGTTCTCACTCAATTCTAACTGGCACAAAACACTTCACTGCAGAAGACTGTGTTCATAACCTGTTAAGATTATTATTTTGAAACTACAAATGATAACCCGAGTCGAAATTTAAGTCCTAGTTAGGCTCTGCTAAGATCTATTCGCTGCAGAGCATAAAAGTACTTAGAACCTAAATAACAGAAATTATGTTCTATTTAGGATCTGGTAAGTTTTGCTTTTTTCCAGTTTCAGCACTTATTAGTACTTATTTAGGTTCTCGTTAAAAACTCTCGCAGTACCTCATAGAGCTTATTTAGACTCTATTTTAGAACCTATTGAGATCTTACGTAGTACTTAATTTTGTATAGTTAAAATAAAAATTTTACATTGATTCTTTCTTTCTTCGTTCTTTCCCATAATTTCTTTTGCTACTTGTACATTTATTAACAAATAGCGTGAAATCTTTCTTGGAGATGATTTTTCCAGCAGCCTGATTTACCCAACCTTAAATTAAAAATTAACCATTAATATATTTGACTGCATAAAAAAAATATTTTCTATCATAACGAAGATAATATGTATTAACATACCGTGCAATTCTTTTAAATAACTTGCGATCAATCGGTGGTTGTTCACTTCTATTTCCCGTAGATGATAAGTTCGCCAAAGCAGAACCATAAATTTCAATCAACGTTTCTTAGACGATAGTTTTCCAGTCGTATTTAGATGATGAATCAGTCGAAGTCTGAGGTTGTCTGGCTGTTAAATTAATTACTGCTATATTGGATTCATCCATATAAAATTTGCATCCAGGTGAAATTTCCTTCTGTAAAAAAAGTTATTTTTTATTCAGTGTACTCTAAAAGTACTTGTTAGGTTTTACGAAGAGTATAATAGAGCATAGTGTAGGTCCTTAGAAGAGCCTCGAGAAAAATAAAAATTATTTACGCTTTTCAGTAAAAAATTTCGTAGCACCTAATAGTATCTAATGAGAACATGTTAGGCTCTCCAGGTTCTGACTAGAGCTTAATGTTGAAAATTGTTACAGCTTGTAAGATCCTAAACAGCACATAAAAGTACATATTTAGATTCTAAACAGCACCTATCAGAACTTCTGTAGAACTTAAATTTCGACTCGGGAATGTTTAAGTACTTCTTCTCATTTTCCTTCTTTTCTGTAAGACATAGTCTTGTTTCTTCTGCTTATTCAGCCTTTTGGTAACGGAGATTCAGCTTTCGTGTCGGTAAGGCGTCTTGTGTTTTGAGTTCTTCTCATATCGATGAACTTTTTACCTGATCTGTTAAACTTACTCTTTTAATAGATCTTCATTTTTGTTGCTCTCATGAAGGCTTTTGTTTTTGTTGTCTCTGCTCGAGCTGCCACTGCATCTGTCAACACTGGTCTTACTAAGAACTTTGCTCTCATTGTCAATAGACAGCCCTAATCGGTTATGAGTCTAGTATTCTGTAGTGAAGTATTTTGCGACGGGACAGTTAAAATTGGGCAAAAAGGTAGAAACAGAATGTGTTTTCTCATTGTGTCGTTTATAGCCGCATTTAACCAGAAACTGTTCCGTGATTTCTTGTGTGAACTTGAGAGTTTCAATTCTTCTTAAGTCCTTTCGTGAATAACAGAAATGGGCAGTACCAATTGAAAAACTAATTGACGGTGAAAAGGACGAAAATTAGAAATTCGCTATGAAAGCGAATTCTTTCACTGCCGAGATTTCATTTCAAACCATTCACCGAAATTAATTATTAATTAATTAATATAGTTAAGGTTCTTATGAGCAGCGGGGTTGCCAAACATCTTTCACGCTAAAGTTAAATACTTCGACACATATCTATTATCAAAAAACTGGCAACAGCGCCGCGCAAACTTCCATAAGAAACATATTGACCATCTTTCCTGTACTGTATTCTCGAAGTAAAACGCATTGTAGATCTAGTCTCCTATTACTTTCCGCTGTGATGTATTCCTCTTTTATAAATTAGAGTGTAAGATTCGTAAGTCGTAACTATTCTTTTCTTTTTTGACATCAGCTGATTTTAGATCGAACTTCTGGGTCCTTATTGGGATAGAAGATTCTCGTATCTGCCCAGCAGTTAAAGTTTAAATTTTGTATACAATGAGTTTTTGTAGCTTTTGATCCTTCTTAAGGAGTCCAGTGAGTGAGATTGAGCATTATTATGTTGGCGGCACGACGGGCGTACGTGAAGTAGCTGATTTTTTAAACTTTGAACAGAATACACGGAATAGGGTTTCAGACTTTCTGCAGCCTCGTCTACAAACGACTGGACTAAGTTTATGAAAAGAACAGTATGCAAAGTGATACTATTGAAGTTCATTTTGATTAGAAGAATTCTCACAGACGAAGAAATCTCAGATTTATGAAATACCATAAACATATATATTTATCATTTATTCATTTATTTTTTTCAGTCTTAATTCAATGTTAATTTATGTTACAAAGGCATTTTCCATCGTGCTCTTATGAATCTCAAAACTCGAAATCTATACCATGAAGAATGCATAAGACTGGAATCTGTCTCCCAGAAAAAAAACAAAAATCTTGCGAAAGATCAAAGGTGGTCAAAGAAAAATAACCTTGCAAATGTGGATTTTATGAATTTTATTGTCAAATGTCAGTTTTTTAAATTTATCATCTCTTCC
Organism: Ignelater luminosus; assembly: GCA_011009095.1. Classification (NCBI taxonomy): domain Eukaryota; kingdom Metazoa; phylum Arthropoda; class Insecta; order Coleoptera; family Elateridae; genus Ignelater; species Ignelater luminosus. The sequence goes on along the minus strand of VTPC01002648.1, from coordinate 4,960 downwards.
AAATCTCTAGTACTATTAGAATTAACCACAATGGCATCCACTTTGTCATCGGCTTTTTCTCATTTAATTCTTGCTGGAACGGGCATGCACTGCTTGGCAACTTACAAAGGATGTGAAAATTTTCATCTACCTTGTTTTGCCTACAGGACAATAATTACAAATTCTATGATTGGAGTTTGGCGATACGGTTTATACATTACATAAATGTGGTATTATAATTTACAGAAAAAATATATTATTTTAGGAATTCCAGGAAACTCAGAAAGACTTGAAAAGGTTTATAAAATAACCGAGCTTTTACAAAATATAATTGTACTGCCATTTGTAGTAACTCAATCCTGGTTATATTATGGTTACAATAAGGAATTAGCTTATCTCCATAGTCTTTCGGCTGTTCTTCCAATTACATTGTATTTAGCTAACAAACCGGAGCAACAACGACATTTAACAGATTTCATAGTATCTGTTAATTTCGAATCGTTGATAATTGTGTCCTTTATGAATGAAAATTATTATGGAGTAGCAGCTGCTCTTTTCTACTTGTTCAGTTATGCTGCCGTGGTCAATAATCAATGTGACATTGAAGGAATACCTCCTAAAGACATATCTAATTATTGTCTTTGCTTCTTTTGTTATTATGTTCTTCGTAGCTTTCAGTATATGAAAAATATTAGTTGCTAAATTTAAAAGCTATGCTTAATATGTGGCGTAAAAGTAATAATAAATATTTAAATATTCTTACGTTTACCTATTTAAGATAATATTGTAAACTATTTTTTAAAAAAGAATAATATATTCAAGTAGAAGAATTTAAAATGTGAAATAATCGTTATTTTGAGATTGTTTGCATTGTATGTAATGTGTGTTGCCTATACATCTACGAATCCAGAGTAGGATTACTTGACCTTTCTATCAAAAGCAGTTGTAAGCAGCCAATGGCTAACGGTAATGATTAATGAGTTTAAATTTAAAATAATATAAACACAAATATTAGTATTAGTATTTTTAAAGTATTATTTACAAAATAATTAAAATAGAATTATTGTGAGAAGAAATCTACAAACTCGTTATGGTAAGTAGGCAAAGACTTTTTAAATTGCGCTTTAGATAAATCTTTCTGATTCTGATTTTAATTATATTTGTTCATGTCATTTATGTAAGTTTATTGGCAAATACATTGAAATAAATTGCGTTAATCTCAAAATTTAAACTGTTAACTCCTTACGAATATTGATATTCTGCATTTCCAAAATGATGACAGGTTTTTGCTCAGGTGGTCAAGACTAGTTTTTAAAATTCTCTATATATCTAACATTCTTGAAGTTTTGAAGGGAGATAATCTCTGTGCGTAATTGTAGTTTGTAATTGGGCAGTTTGCAATATTATCTTCAGTGAATAAAAGCTTTAATAAAAAAAAAACGTAAAGGGATAGCAATGGCAAATATACTTCTGAATCTATGTTCATTTTTATAAATAAGAATTCCTCAAATTATGCTCCTCGGAGAACCAATCTTCCGCAAATCTTTACATTAGAAGCATCAACTAATGTATTTCGTAGCTTGCTTACATTTTTATACTCTATTTTAAAAGTTGTTAGTATTCACACCTGACTAGAACTTCAACCACTACAAAAATGTGAAGATGGATGTAATAATAAGATGCCTTCATAATAGAGCAAAAACAATACACTTCAAAAAAGAAGATCTAAAGAATGAAGGGAAAAGGATAGTTCAAACACTTCTTCCAATAGAACAAACACGACAACATCTCATATGTACCGCACATTTCCAGTCAATTTCAAGAGATCTAAAACAAGTACAACATACATATTGCGTTCACAGATGCTCGGTCGCCAAACCCAACAACGAAGACCAACAGACAAAAAACTGTGCCTGTATGTACAGATCGAGCTCAAAGACATAAAAACATGAAAAGGGAAGAAATTGATAAATGTAAAAACGCGGAACGAGTATAGGATGAAGACTACCGCATCTAATAAGATAATGCATGAGTAGTGACCAAAGAAAAGAACAGAACCCACAGAAAATCAAGCTAATCTAATCAGTAATCTGCTATGCAACCAGCAAAATAACCTACCGCGCATCTAGCTATGGAAATGTAATTTATCTAGACTACCAGTGGGATAATTAGAAAAAACAAATGTGGACTCTGGTTCGAACCATGGTGAGATCTAAAAGAACGTGGAAAAATAAGATGCCACACCCCTCCTGGATGTTAGATATTCTCGGGGATCCAACAGTAATATTATTTACCTTGGCCATCTGAATGGCTACTACAAATCTAATCTGTGGATAATAGAATAAGAAATAAAAACTAAAACCATAGTAGCGACAAAATTTCTTGTCCATTGCTTTTGTTCTATTTTTATTACAATTTCGCGATCGATCATACAAAAAAGTCTCTTATTCTAGCTGGTAGAATGAAAACAATTATCCAGTTATGATTTTTGACCAGCTTTTGATAGCATGAAATTGAGTTCCTTACGTTGTTCTGTATAGAATTTGTAGATCAGGGGATTAAAGATGCTGTTGGCTGAAACGGAAGATGTTGTAGTTGTACGAGTACTCAAACAATTGATAAAATTTCAAACACAAAACAACTTTGCTCATATTTGATATTACAGCAGCTTCTTCAATCAACGGTTTTTGATCTCAGATCGATTTCAAGACTACTGGGTCCTTGAGGGAATTTTGATCTCCTAGTAGCCTAGTTCACCCCTGTGTAGATTCTCTCTCTCTCTCTCCCCCCGTCTCCTGCTATTGTCATTTCTAAACTAACTAGATTAAATACAGCGTATTGTAACAAGTAACATGTGAAAAGAAATATTTTTAATCAAACATCCTCTGACCGAAAATGCTTCTTCTTCATAACTGTACCTTTCGATTCCTCCGTTTTTGTATTACCATACTTTTGATTTGTTTTTGTCTTGAAAATACTTTCTTGGCAGCTTTTATTCTTGGCTTCAAGATCAGTTTCGCGTCCTCCCATCAATACAAGACTGTGCAAGGTAAAAAATTTAATCTTTGAACTAATCTTTGTAGCACTAAAACAGTGCATTCTAAAATATAGCCGCCTCACTAGCTTAACATATGAAGCTGATCCTGCTTAGCTTAGTCAGTGCTTTGGGTTTTAAGTCTAAACAGTTGCAAAAAGCTGAATTGTGGAAGACACTAACAACGTTCAGAATTCAGAATTTCAGAAGAGGTTTTAATTATATTCCTAGGTAGTCTCGAAGAAAAAAGTTTGTCAATGTTAGATCTGTCGTTGTCAGGCACTGAAATCCCATTTTTCATCATTAATGAATAGGAGAAGTTTGGATGTATGGACAGTTAATTCTAAGAATGGAATGGAAATTAGCAATTGATCTCGAACAACTGAAAGAATGAAAAATTTGTCTACCTTTTAGATATCTATAAACAGCAATGTTGCACGGAAGCTTCGTGCAGAAAGAGATATATTTGATTGCATTCTATATTACCTTAGTTATAAAAAAATGTTATCTTAAAGAAACATTTTAAATTTGGTAACATTACTGTAAGCAAACCTATTACAGTAGTATAATAGAGATAAGCAGCACACTGGATTTTAGGCAAATATACAGAAGAACACCTGAAGGGCTTTGGGAGTGACCCTGGAATAAGAACATCAGTTGTTTATTTCTTTTCGTTTTTGAATTTGAACTAATATCGTTAACTTTGTAGACTTGATCCCTAGAGCAATCATTACCGCTCTATTGAAAAATTCTGACATATAGAACAAACCAACTTTGAAAATGATTAGGTAGTTTTGATCTTTTGGGCAAATTAGAAACTGATCTATTGTTATATTCATTTATGTAAATTTTGAAAAATTATAAAATGCTTTGGAAAATCTAAAACTTGAGAATGTTTACTGAACAAACGAGGTTGAAAAACAAATTCAAATCTTAATCAATAAATGGATGGCTCCATCAACGCGATGATGTACGGAAAATAAAAGGACAAATCATATCGGTAGCGATTGAGACAGCGATTGGAACTGCTTGAATGTCAGCGATTAACGCATGTGTTACGATCAACGGCACAGTTGTTGATGCTTGCTGTATTCAGTTGAAGGTTTGAGATGAAAATAAGTACTTATTACTTTTTACTACTACTAATTTAATCTAATAGAATGGAATTTTTAAAAGCTTAGGCATCTATTTTGAGCAGTTAGTTATTGATCCATTCTAGGTTTTTAATGTTCCTAAGAATATACTGTTTGAATTGTTAAATTTGTTCTAAGATTACAATTTATAAAAGAATTTCGGTACAAATAAAAATACTCCAATTGGATAGGCACATCTCATCAGAATCTCCTTAAGCCTTAACTTCTACTGAAAATTGTGAGAACTCTAGAATTTCTTAAGCCTATGCCACCAACATTTTGCAATTTCTTACTTCACACTTTGCAATACATTGTGTCAACTTTGAAATTTATGTGTTGCAACGAAAAGTTTGGAATGCAAAGCGAGAAATTGCAATAACTTTACAGATAAGCCTTGATTCTGTTCTACCATTAGATGCATGGATATTCATATAAATATGTATCATCAAAATAACAAAAATGAGTAATGAAATCAAACTTGGCCTTACACGACGACAAATTATTTCTGCATTTTTGCTACTCTCGTTACAAAATTTTAGCAAAATTTATTTTAAACTTTGACAAAACTCGAGTACAATACAATATGAACAAAAAACAATATGAGACGCAAAAAATCACTAGTGCACTTAAATTATTTTTCAATGAAATTTCTGTAGGGATTATAATACGGAAAAACTGCCCGCCATATAAAAATTTACTAAAACCGTAGTTTTTGACGATGAAAGATTATAAAGAAGTTAGAATGGCTTGGTAATGCTCTTTACGAAGTTGGTAATGCATTTGCGTTATTAGTTAGTAAGTTTTCTGCTTAAAG